>JARKHS020003955.1:0-27365 GCA_030143305.2 Amblyomma americanum
TGTATGAGAATCTAAAACGAAACCTTTTTCTTTAGCATTTTTTGGAGGACGTCTCAAAACTGCAGAATTGCATCTTTGCAGTCGATAAAGCAGTGCTCGATGGTTTCTGGTACAACACACAGACGGCAGTTAGCAGAAGAGACAACAATATTTTCCCCGTGGAGCCACGTTTTAACAGGCAATGCTTCGGTGGGAATTTCTGAGGGAAATGTTTTAGTGCGAGGAGAAATTGGCATTTTAAGCACACGCGTTAACACGTCATGAGTGTTAAGGCCAAAGTAGGGAGTGCTACAGAAGGGAGGCGGAAACAGCATTGCTGTGAATTCCTTGCATAGGTTTTTACGCCAAGCAGAAATAGGAGCTGTCACGGAAAAGAAGAAACGAGCAACTATAGCTGTCACCCATCTACGTGAACCATATTCGGTCCGTCAGCACAAATAGGCCTGAAACGGTTTTCCCGCCGCATTGGCTCGAAACTTGAAGCTAATGTAAACATCGCAGATGTTCGATGAAAGCGCTGGTTGTACTGTCTAGCGTAGTGCGGCACCTGCGGTAAATAATATATTTTTGTTGCCAAAACGTGTTACAGGCCCGTGCTCGACTGAAAATGGAAAGGCGGTAAAAAACGAAGGTATGAGCATAACGTGAGACCCACATATTCAGGGGCACACAAGACCACTCTATTCCGGCATAACTAAGCGGTGTTGTGCGCCAGGAACCAAACCACAGACCCGAACGCTTAGAGGAATTCCTCTGGCCATCGGAGATGATGCAAAACTGTTCTATCGTGTCTGTAGTTTTTTCAATATTGTGCATAAGGATGCTGGAAAAGTGCTAAATCATTAGCCTAGGCAAGCACTTTGATCTCACTGCCTAAGAGAGCAAAACCATAGATATTTCTTTTTTTTTTGCAGAACACTAACAAAAAAAAAACAGATCCAGATAAAGAGCAAAGAGTAGCGGTGGCATAGGTGAGTTTTGTTTCACGGATGACCAGATTTGCACGGGCTCTGAGAGATGACCATTACCGATAAAGCGAGCCGAACAGTTATTGCAATAAAGTTGTGCCCCTTGAAGTACAGTAGATCAGTAATTGGCGCGCTCTATAAGATGAAAAAGGAATTGTCGGCGGACACTATCAAATGCCTTCGCGAGGTCGATTTGAAGCAAAACAAGCTGTTCATGAAGGTAGCAGCAAAATTCCTGAATTGTACGGGCAATGTGTGCATTAGTTCGAATTTAGCGGCCTCTAAAACCAAACGTTGCAGGTGATGAAGCCAGGAGAATGTACAAGTCCAGCTTTTCTCGTGCAAAAATTTTGAAACTTACAAAATTGTAAGACACTTATAAAAATATTCAAGGTAATGGTCCATTATTCTGATATGTAGCAAAATCTTTCTTTTAAAGTGTTTCCAGCGATCGCATCGAACAGTTAAGACTTCCATAGAAAACCTATGGGGAACGCTTTTGACGATAACAAAAACGTGAATAGAAAAAGATATAAGACAGCCGTCGGGTGATCTGCGGATATATTGATTGTTATAGTGTAATCCTACATTATATGAAAAAATGGCGTTGATAGACGGTTTCCCGCTCAAAAATGCTTTTGTCCAGAATTGCTGGGCATGAGACAAGGAACTGGGAGCAAGAAGGAAGTACCGTCGCACCCGACGTGTGTCCTTGCAGACGCGGAACAGCCTCTGCATACGTTGGTTGCTGGTTAGGTTTTCCTGAGGGCGTGGCCGCTTCAAATGAAGTGTTACGTTAGCATTTTCAAAACTATACGAGGACGGGTGTCTGAAGCTTCGATATCGTCTATTATACGACGCCGTTAGCGGGTTGCATGCAAATTCCTTTCAATATCACCGCTTCCGAAGAAAAGAGACAACAGTTCTGAGTGAATACGTTATTGAAGAATGCCGCATAATGTGTGTGCAAGACTCCACGCCGTTCCCTTGTGCTCAGAGCTCAGGGGTCACCTTTTGCAACACCTTGCCTTCCTTTGACGTCAGTGGGGATGGCTATGTCTAGTTTTCGAAGGCGGAGTGGTGTGCTTCCCCTGGCTAATGCGGCGGTGGATTATCTTTTGGCAGTTATTCATATGCAAGTAACTAGTTGTTAAGGGCCGAATAGGCGAGTTAGTCAGAACCCGGGTTCCCTGAGCTGGGAGAAGAATTCTGACCTGGAAGCAGTACTGCTGCTCTCAAAGAGCTCTCAAAGAGCACTGCGGAAGCACTGTAATTTATATGCAAGACGACAGAGGTGGAATATCTGTAGCCGTATCACTAACTACCACCTCACAGCTGTTCAAGGACTCTCCTAGGTTTGCACGTGCAAAAATTGGCCTCGTGTTTGCTTCACAGTACTGCTTCCTGTACTGCCCCGAGCCACATTTGCGAGAAGTGCGTATTCATTAAAGGGCTTTGTGAAAGATGGAAGCAGTCATGGCGGAAGTTATCGGAAGCTGCTGCGTTAAGCTCTTTTTGTATGGTACTGTCTGCCGCTAATTGAGTTTATTACCCGGAACAACAGTCAATTAAACCGTTCCTTTAATCTGCTTTCGGGGAATCGACGGTCCTCATGGCCTCTGCTGTCGATGTCTCCTTTAGCAAAGATTGAGCCTTGAATGTGACGGCTACGGAATTTATTGTGCTCTGTGGCTGACAAAACTTTTGCTCAGGAAATTTTTGCGCAGAGTACGACAGCGTTTGTACCGAACGTTTGTAAAGAACCGAACAAATTCATGCATCTTCGTACAAGCTTTATATATTTACTTACGAACAGTATCACACGTGGCATGACATTTATGCAGAACTATACAAAGCACACGAAACTTAAAAAAAAGGTGTTACAGTTATGGCAAACACTTAGTTGTCAGTAATATTAACACAAAATGAAGGCAGAGAATTCCATTCTATAACACAGCTCGGAAAAAATTATGATTTGAGAAAATGAGTTTCAGCTGCGAATTCGCGTACTTTGTGACCATGGCCAAAGCTCTCGGATATGTATTGCGTATTAAAAATGTACTTTTTTAAATAATAACTCTGTTGTAATAAATCTCATTAAAAAACTTACGTCTTGACTCTTTCATACCGATGCAAACGCATTTCTATAGATAGAACCCCGGCTGAATACTTATAATCAAGAATAGTTTGCAATAAGTGCGCCTTTATATCCTTCCTCTCTCTCTCTCTCTGTGATGTGTAGGCGTATTAACACTCGATGGTACCCATAAAAGATGGCGTCCTCATGCAACCTGGCCGCTGACGGTTAAATTAATGATTGGTCGCGCGACGTTGCCAAGGACAACCTGGATCGCACAAGTCCCCCCAATGGCAGCACCTGCCCTCTCAGGACTTGACCGCTTAACCACTGCACCGCTGTGCCAGGGGTGGTATGAGGACTCCCAGATAACTATGAATGTTAATAAGAAAAAAACCGATTCTGCATATATGAGCATCAACCCATTAGCTATCACGTCATGCCATTAAGGTGGAGGGCGGGTTGCGGTACGGCGGCAATTACCTTCGCAAAGTTAGCGCGCAGATCAGAAGGGGTGCGCCGGCTACGTTGAGCCATGCAGAGGTAGAATTGCCAGCTTGCATGACATCGGGTTACACAACGCCGCAATGCGCGGGGACTGCGCTCACAAAGTGAGCGGGCGGGCTTGCAACTTGTCACACGTATAAGCAGTCGCAAGTGTGCCTGCGGACCTTTTGCCCTCTCTGCTCCAACCTGACCTGTTCGAAGCAACCGCAGCTTTGAATGCAGTTGCGGAAGAGAAGATCGTGGTCGCATTTGCCTTGCGTCGACAAGGAATGGTGCTGCAACTTGTCGATACAGCGGAAGGAGTGGTGCAACGAGGCACTGGCGGCGTAGTTGACTTAGGCGAGATTTACTATCTGTACGTGAAAGCCTTCTGCCTTCCTGCCTTCCTGCCTTCTGCCTTCTGCCTGCCGATATTCGAACGACAACAGGCGCTGGCGGCGCGGAATATTAGCCACTCGAGTGAGCCCATGAGCTCGGTAGTTTCCCGTTAAGAGTCGGTGTCCGCAGATGCACTGCAATGTAGCATGCAGATGGGTCGTTGAAGTATGGGCTGGGGGTGTGTTTGGATAGCGTGTTGTCGCGAAGACGACACCGTGTGTGTATTGATGTCGCGCGGTAGATTTTCTGCGCGCTAGGGTAGGGACACCGAGAGACTGGGCATTTTGGTGAGTTCATAGATATCTACAGATATACCAAATGCACTTATACAACTGCTGATATTTCGTAGCCAGCGTTCTGGTACGTGCCGGATTAGGTGGCGCCGTTCCGCTGTCCATCTGTTTGGATGCGCATGGTGGGAGGCGTATTTGTCTAGGTCAGTATGTCGAAGCACTGGTATGATCTGGATGGAGATGAAGAGAGAGAAAACTTCAATGTCTGGAAGGGTGGTGAGGTCGGTCGGTCGTATACGAACGTGTATATCGCACGCTACTTCACACTGACTAAAAGGGAAGTACGGAAAGATAGAGAAAGAGGAAGGCAGGGAGGTTGACAAAAAGGGTGTTCGGTTGGCTACCTTGCGCTTAGGGTAAGATGAAGGATGCGGACTGGGCGAGAAGACTGACACGAGACAAAGACACGAGCGCTGTAAGGGCACACTCCGCCACATAAGCACGACGCCACCTGGAATCGAAAGAGTGCCCTGCACGCCCTGTGGGCCACTGATTGCTGCTGCCGCAATACAGCACAGTTCCCGTGCTTCAGCACCTCACGCAGGGCGTTCACAAAAAGGCCTCTACACTGCTGTATAGTTTCTTAAATATTTTGATGGCCTTGGCAAAGGGCGATTCTAGACAGAGCGTGATAAAGGAACACTCGTTCGCATTTAGTGAGTGAGAAAATCGAGTACACACAGAGAGTAAAGTCGTAATAACCCTCTTTGGTAGTACAGGACAACATGTCTACAATTAACGCCTCTACAACTAAACGATCTGTGTAACGAAGGATTCTGTTGGCCCCGGCCGAACTCTTATCTCCCAAATGTATTTGGAACGCCTCTACAGCGAAGACCACTACAACGAATTCATGTGTATAACGAAGGAAGTTAGGGGTACTCGACAACTGATTTGTTGCTTTATGAAACGAACGCACGTAGCGTCGCCACCATTTCGCACCGCAGCCGCCACTGGGCTGCGGTGTGTATAGAGTGCACCGGTCGACACCACAGCAAAGACCTGCAAACTCCTGATTTTATGATGTATGCCGAGGATAATAATGTCTTTTTTCTGGCACCAATCTTCAAGTACTTGAACAGGAATCTAATGCTTGGTTTAACGAGTTAGCGGTTTGACTCTCTGCTAACCGACTTTATTTCAACGTCAACAAAACAAAGTTTATGCTCTTCCATCCAAAAAACAAACCTTTAGATCATCACGCCAAATTACCTTTTAATGACTTGAACATCGAGCAAGTTCATAGTTGCCGGTTTCTAGGTGTGTATTTTCGCAGTGACATGGGTTGGACAGATCATGTAAACAGCATTAGACTAAAAATGGTCAGGTATATTTGTATTTCTATCGTATTAGGCATCTGCTTCCACTACAGGTTAGAAGACAATTATACTTTGCCCTTGTTCATACTGCAACCTCGTGTGGGGAACCTGCAACAAAACCTATTCGTAAGAATTGTTTTCACTTCAGAAAAGAGCTCTACGTTCATTATGTTCAAGCCCAGCTGTCGAAGGATATCTTTTCGAAGCATTTCATGTTCGCAATTTCTTTCATTCCTACAATTTCAGTTTGGCTGTTCACATTTTTTATAATGTAAAGCATAATTTCAGTTCTTTCCAAAATGCTTATAATTCAAAAAATGCTACGTATGGTTTACGTGCGGTGGCCCTATTCACTGCTAGACCTAGAACAAACTATGCAAAACAAACTATAGATAAACAAAATTTCAACATTGTGTAATGCCTATCAGTCTCTTGTAACAATTGCTGTCGATTTTCACAGTGTGTCTGGGTTTAAGAAAAAACCGAAGATTCTTTTTCCTCCTGTATAAATTTCGGCTAACTCTGTACACTTAGTCTTGTGCGTTGTTTCCTTTTCTAGCCCAATGTGCATATTGTGTTTACTGCCAATTGCTGTTCAGTATTTTTTGCATCATTTATCAGTGTTCGCTATTTCTATTGTGATAACTTTTGTTGATTGTTTTGAAAGTGTGTGTCTTTCTGTCCATTCGGCCGCCATGTTCGATGCATTATTCGGGGTGTTGGCCTCGTCAGGAGGCCTGCCTCGTCTTCCTCCTTTAGCCTCACCTCGAGGGCATATTGTATTATATGGCCGAATAAATAATAATACTACTACTAAATATACTACTACTACGGCGGACGACTATGACGCGCAAGGCAGGGAAGGGTGCCTAACAGCCATCGCTGTAAAAGAAAGACGTTGCACACGAGTATGAGATCAGTGCATCGACGCTGTCATAATTTCTTAACGACAAGGACAAGAGAGAAACGCAAGCAACACAACGTCATACGGGCCCGTCACGGGAGAAGACTTGAGCATCGACTGTCGATGAGTGTTGACGCCGCCATATACACGTGGACGCATAAAGGGTTCATGTCAGCGGGCATTTGCTTTGCGAGAACGCCAAGGAGTTTGCTTGTGCATTCGGTGTTGAAGAGACGTTCAAGACAACCAGCGGATGGCTGAGGAGTCTGAAAAAATGCCATGGCATCGTTTTAAAAACCGAAGCAGAAGAGGAAGCCGACAACATGCGCTGCAGAATACAGCGACTAAATTTCTACTTATGTCGATCGGGGTTATCTTTGACCAACCTCTGTGAGTCTTGTGGCGAAATTTAGTCCATAGATCATTTTTTCTTGTTTTGCCGGCGGTTCGCTTCTCTCCGTGGAATTTACTTGGAGATCCTTGCTCGACTGGGGCGACCTCTTTCTATTCCGATCCTCCTCTCTTTCGGGGCAAGCGCCAAGGAATATGCCTTGAAAGCAGCGTGCGATTGTATTCACGACTATATAATTACGTCAGGTAGATTCCTCTGCTCGGATGAGAATTCACTGCTTTGTCTTTTCCGTTTTATAATTTTTTATTCATTTTTCAATTCTTTTCTACAGATTCTAGTCTAAGACACCAAATCATCGAAATACCCACTCCTTGCCCATGAGTGCGTTTGTATCCGCAATGCACCTTGGCCAATCCCCCGCCGTGGGTATGTGCCATTAAGCCTGATACACCATCATCATCGACTGACTCGAGTCGGAGCTGCTCAAGGGGCTTCAGGAGCTTGGACCAGAATATATATTTAACGCTGACGAAATTGACCCTCTTTTATGAGCTGCTTTCAGTGAAAACACTCCGCGAGAAGGCAGATCGTTGCGAAATACGATAGAGCGTATTCAGAATTTACCACTGTGTTTCATATTCTCATCTTAACCGCGCCAGTCCAGCGTTCCTAACCTACGAAATAGGGCTAGCCTTCAAACGCTGGCACAGTGCAGATCAATTTCCAGGCTGAAATTCATATATCAGCTTTATCATGGCCACTTCAAAATATATCGATTAGTTTTTCTTCGAGAACAATTCAGACATCGTGCACCTAATAACCACAACAAAAAAGTACTACAAACAGTCGTGTTAATTCATATAAGTATTCTTTGTTCACATGTGCGATCGCCCTTGGGAATAGTTTGCCTGCTGTGGCAGTAAACGGCTGTAGTCTTGACGCTTTCGTGGAGCGTATTCAAAATATAGAGATTTGAAGCGATTTGTTAAGTGCCATTGATGTTGAACTGTTTAATTTTCTTTTTATTGGGACCTTAGCATTTTTTCATGCATCCCAGTATATACCTGAACTGCTTTTTCCAAGTGGCCTTGTGGCCTGCGGTATTTCTAAATATAAAAGAAAAATAAAACAAATCAATAAAGGAACTTTAAGTGACGCTTGACCATGCTGTTTTGTTGTAACGCTGCAGGAACAGAGAAGCTGCAGCCACTTGTAGTAGGACGGTCTTCGAAATCACGGTGCTTCAATGGAGTCCGTAGCGTTCCGGCTGACTCTGTGGCCAACCAGAAACACTGAGTGACAGCTGAGTTGCTTCAAACCTGGCTTTTGTAGATGGAGAAAATGATGCGGCCACAGAACCGAAATATTGCCCTTGTCGTCGATGACTGTGCCGCACACGAGATGCTGGTGCTAGAGCACGTGAATGTGATTTTCTTCCTACCGAATTGCACTTCGCTGTTGTAGCCGTCAGGCAAATGCATAACACGGTCTTGTACGGCACATTAATGCACGAGGATGCTGCAGCGAATTCTGCTAAACTTCAAGTACCAGGCTGAACTGGCAACTAAAATAAACGTTCGCCAAGCCATGGGAATGATTACGAGTGCTTGGTGGAACGCGCCTTCAGACGTCGTGCGTAATTACTGTCATAGGGCTGGATTTTGATCCAGCTCAGGAGAGCGCTAGCGACGCATCTACGCACCTATGCTAGCGACGCAATATGCAGATGACACTATATAGATACATCAGGCTTTGACTCGGGACAGAAAACATTTCAGCGAGAGATATGCAAGGTGATAGACTGGCTGGCGCAGAATTAAATATTATAAAATCGACAAAAATGCAAAGCTTATATGTTTCAGGAACCCACTCAAATAAATTGTCTTAACTGTGTCACTGTTCTTGAATACTTCGTATTGCAATCCTTGCACTTGTAAGTCACATACCTCTTGAACCTGTGGTGAAGTAGCTAGGAATAATATTTGATGAGCACATAACATGGAAGAGTCTTCTGTAGTAAATATGCAACACACTAAGAGCTATATTTGCAATGATGTACAACCTTAGAGATAAAACTGCAATGAACTTAAGAGTAGCAATATGTAAGGCGTCAGCTTAATCTGTCAAAACTTGCGGTATTACACTATGTGTAGTTCTGACTACAAAATGGAAGCTATAAAACGCATATATAAATGAACTGTAAAAAGGATAGCTTAGGGTACAAGGCTGCATCCGGCTAACAAGAACGACAACAAAAAATTCACCATACTTGGAAAACTGGAAATGCAGGAGCTGCTCCGCTACACTGTGCTGACACGCTATTACTTCCCCAAAGATTTTAAAACACCTTTTCAGAAAAATATTGCCTTAATAAAGACAGAAAACTACATCACACCCCGATGCTTTACAAATTAGAGAAAAAAGGCAAGGGTTTTTTAAGTGCCACACAATTAATACACAAGAAGAAGAATTTTGCAATTTCACAATAAAACGCAAAATGTTAAAAAAATGAAAATTGTACTTATCTTGGCAAATACAAGGCAGGAAGTCGATCACATGTTGAATTTTCGTTTGTTTTATTTGTGATTTGTACTAAAAGGAAGAAAGAAAAGGGTAAAAATCAGATTTGTCTTGAAGTACTTTGATGTCCTTCCGTTTATCCATTTTTTATCTCGCTGGTAGGACTTGCATTCGTGGATGCTCTGTGTTCTTTATTCACCTTTTTATTTTATTCAATAAAATGCAGATATCTCTAATTTTTCATGAATTTGTAGCGAACTATTATTTACACACCTGACATAAGACCTTGCTGCATCGGCAGCCAAGATGCATTTTCTGCTTAGGCTGGACAGGAAAACAATGCATTATATGAGTATTGAAAGGCGGCAGGGCGGCAGAAGTGGGGCTGCAATCTTTGGGCATGGTGATGACCGGAAGCGTACGACTTCGAAGCCGCAGGGTGTCAGCAAATCCGCACCTCCACCAAGTGAAAGGGGGTTTGTACACAGATAAGTCAGGGGAAAGAGTCCACGGCGGGCGACACAAAACGACGAGCAGGACTGCGAGCAGCGCCGGCGGCCAGTCCAAAAACCAAGCGATCTCGTGCAGCGCGGCGAAACTGCGTCTTTCACCGGCGCTTCGTCTTCATCGGCGCTTGGTCAATGATCTGCCTATGCGGCATCAGGCGCGGCCGTCATGGTTCACTACAGTATGAATAAGCTTTGATTAATGACAGTGACTGTTCCAGGCCTGCTGCACAGCCGGAGGAATCGCTCGACTCGTACGCCGCTTCTGGGCACATAGCAGCGGGTGCGAAGGCTCACCAATAAGTCGCGGCGGCGACGACGTGGCGATCTGCTGGGAAATTACCATTGACGACATCGTCGAAGACATCAAGGACGGGAAGGACGCGCAGGCCGGCGAGGATAGAACTGATGAAGAGCCTGCAGGCGAAACGAGAATTTTGACGACAAGAGAGACAATAGCGGCATTCGACGCTGTGCGGCTGTATACCCTTCGTCGCTGCCGGGTTTCGCTACGGAACATGCCGTGAATTTCTATGTGCAAGGTCGACTGCAGTTGCACATTCCATCGGACGAAGTGTTTGGAAGAAAGTCAGCGACTACTTTCATTAAGTACCTCTTCAATTCACGTTCAATACCGGTTTTATGTTGCTGAACGTGCTTAGCTTGCTCTATTCCCTGTGATACGGTGCACGAACTTTACAATGAATTGACCTGTATAAAGAAGGAGTTTGGAGTTCCCGAGCGCTTCGTTATAAAGGCGTTCGACTGTATATAAAAGCTCCTGCTTCACAAAAGATATTCTAGAAAAAAAAATGCAGTGGCACCTTATTACAGGAAATAGTGCCACAGCCTGAATCGTGTACAGGAGGCGCACCTACGCGTACGATTTATCTACGATATATAGAAAAAATCCCTGGTACGCATAGAGTGACAGTCACCTGAGTCTGTTAAAGATTTCTAGCATAACGGCTTTTGAATAAGCAGCCTTTGTAACGATGATTTACCTTGAGTATAATAAACAATCGTGACGGGGAGAAGTGGCAAGGCAAGCGGCAGGTTGATGGAGATAGAAGTGTTAAAAAATTTCGAACACAATGCCGGTGCTCTTAGCTCGCCAGATGCCTTGGTAGTTGAGAGAATTATTACACAGGAGGATTCTGCGTTCAAAAAGAAATCAAGCGTGGTTTTGTGCAGCCTTCCTGAGCAGTCTGGGTTGCTGGATGGATGGCCTTTCACATATGTTCAGCAATCTCGGAGAAGGCAGCACAGCGGAGCGCAC
This sequence comes from Amblyomma americanum, assembly GCA_030143305.2. NCBI lineage: Eukaryota > Metazoa > Arthropoda > Arachnida > Ixodida > Ixodidae > Amblyomma > Amblyomma americanum. The sequence continues at coordinate 11,104 of JARKHS020003955.1, forward strand.
ACACATGGAAGGTACTCTCTGTACCCGTACTATGAGCAGAAAGAGCGAATAGACCCCGAAAGCACGTTTAAATATTTAGGCAGGGCAGCTTAACACTTAACTACGGTTAACCACTGTTATCACCGGACTGCAGCAGGATAAACTGTTACTCATTCAATTTCTAATGCGCCCCCAGTGGTTCATTACTTTTGCGGCCGATAATAAAATGTATGTCGTATACTGCAAATAATGGTCACCAGCATTATCTTCATACTAACAATGCCAACTGCAGGAGAAATGCATGTCCCACTGACCTCCAGTTAACCCTGCCTTGCGCGAGCCGCTGCCCTTTTATCCCGCATTTTGATGTTTTTTAGTTCTTAGCACATTCCGCTGCGTCACAGGTCTGACCGCTGCCGTTGTCAGTTGCTCCGTAGCCGCTCGGGACTAAGGTCGGGAGTTAAGTGATCTATTCATGCAGGTGGCGGTGGCCAAGCACTGCACCACGGTGGTCAAGTACTTTTCTGGTTCGAGGTTGCGTTGTCCATGCAGTTTGCGGGGTTCAGACCGCACCGCAGATCCTGCATACTATAGCGGAACCGGCGAGTGGCATTAGTTGTTCGACCGTTAAGTCATGGCGCCGCAAGCTTCAACTGCCTATATACGAAATGGTGCAGAAGAGAAAAGGGCTGGAAGCGGTGGAAGAATCGTTAGGAGGTACTTCCTCCGGTTAACATTCTGCTTGTAAAGCAGGCGAACGCAGGAGTCCTCGGTTGGGACACCATATGCGGCATCAATGCTGGCGTCGCTTTGCCCGGAGATTGTGCCTCGCTTAGCCGTCGTGGTAAAAGGTAAGTGTACAGGCTCGCGTGAAGAAGAAAGCGGGCAAACGTGAAGGACGTGGGAGGAGGAAGCGTAGAATGTTGGTTGTGAAATCAGATGAGGCGCAACGCGACTCCCCCGGCGTCTCGCCTCAGTGCTGCGGACAGCCGTATTGCGCCATCACGTGCCTTCGACTTGCAGCCTCGTCAACGGATGCGTCGGCGAGTGGCGGTTGCCCAGAGGAGCGGACGCATGCGAATGCAGAGATGCTCCGTTTTCGTGAGCACGTTATGGCGTGCGCGACGCTTCACCGCGATCAGGCGCGTGTCCTTGGTATTGGGCGCGAACCCACCCGAGCTTTTGATTTCTCCAGGTTTCGCGTTTGGCAACGCCGTGGTTTGGAAAAAGTTTCACTCTGGGGCTGAGCGAAAAAAAACGCAGAAGGAAGTGAGCACGCAGCGTCGCAGCTGATCGCGCACTGAAAACAAAGCACAACGCGAAAATAGGCCCCCCCGAGGACGTCAGTGGTATGGTTACGAGGAAATACGTGATGGTTCACGAAAAACGTTGATCGTCGCTGATGAAGATGCATCGACAAGAGAGCAGCTTGAGCGCCTGGGCACTTACGACAGTTTTCTTCCTGATTTTTTAAAAGCATTTTGCCCTTGAAATGTGCAATTGGAGGCTTACTCCGATCTCCTCGGAAACTTCCAGCCCGATATTGAGACTGTCTAAACGTAAATAAACAGTTCGCGGCTTCTTGAAGTCCAATTGATTTTACTTGGCATTATACATAGATGACAACACGGACACTTCCAAGTTCAAGATGTAAAGCGGTTCCTGTCCAGGCTCGACACTGACTTGTCGAGGATATTGACGGCGACGAAAGAGTTATTTGTCCATAAGGTTTTTGTAACTACGTCTAGCATATCCGGCATGTTCTTTACTATAAGACAAAAATTCTTCGCTTTCGTCCTGCGTATTCTGAAATTAATCTGCGTGCTGTAAAGAAGGCAACCAGGAGAAAGTGGGTATGAGCCACGGTGCCCTATTGTGAGGTTTGGGTTTATGGAGGTTTAACGTCCCAAAGCGACTCAGGCTATGAGGGACGCCGTAGTGAAGGGCTCCTGAAATTCCGTCCACCTGGGGTTCTTTAATGTGCACTGACACCGCACAGTACACGGGCTTCTAGGATATCGCCTCCATCGAAATTCGACTGCCGCGGCCAGGTGTGGTGTGCCCCATTGTGAGGTGATTCAGTACCCATGCACGTCATTTTCGAGCATAAGACGAAGTTGCACATCACTGTGATAATACTGAGAAATACTGCTATTATCACAGTGATGAGGAGCTTCGTCATATGCTCGAAAATTACGTACAAATGCTTACGTGTAATGGAGCTACGGCAACGGAAACGGTGCTCCATTGTGAGGTGACTCCGTTCCAATGCCGTAGCTCCATAGGAGAAAGCACTTGTACGTCATTTTCGAGCATAAGACGAAGTTGCACATCACTGTGATAATACTGAGAAATACTGCTATTATCACAGTGATGAGGAGCTTCGTCATATGCTCGAAAATTACGTACAAATGCTTACGTGTAATGGAGCTACGGCAGCGGAAACGGTGCTCCATTGTGAGGTGACTCCGTTCCAACGCCGTAGCTTCATAGGAGAAAGCACTTGTACGTCATTTCCGAGCATAAGGCGAAGTGCCACATCACTGTGACAGTATCGGTATTTCTCAGTGGAGAACTTGTGGCTCTGTGGCATGTGACGTGCCACACAATGCTGCAGCCAATCTGAAAATTTTAATTTCGGGAAACAGCATATTGTTCGCAAGTCTGCGCAAGTTCTGTATTCGAAAATGGGTCTCGCGAGCTCTAACGGACGTGACCATATTAGGCTTGGGTGCACCCTACTCTCAACAGGGAAATCAAGAGGTCGCGTTCTGTTCACATTTTGCCTGGTTCTATCGACCTTTGAGCCACCGTGTCCCTCCGTCAGCGCACGCTCAGTGTGTTTCCAGCGCACTGATGTCATGAGAACGGAAAAACGCCGAGTCATCTTGGCCTTCAGCCCCATCAGGTGTGTGTAGCGCCCTTCGTGCCCGTGCTTGCACCTGAGTGGTGTTTGTCATGGTTTATCATTGCGAGGCATAGCTGTTTGTAGCTACTTATTCAATCAGCAAAGGAAGCTTGATAAACAAATTCTCAGGTGTTACGGGACACAAGTCCACAATGGCGCACAAATGCTCCACTGCCCGTTGACATTTAAGGAGAGAACGTGCTGGCTTGCTCAAGTGAGGGTCCATCACTTTATTTCCTGTACTTCCTTTGATAATTTCTACTTCGCTTGGTGGCGCTTTCAATGTCTGCGGAAGAGTGGACGCCTTCCTTTCGCCCCCAGCTCTGTCGAGAGCTCATCCTAATGTCCGACACGCCTACTGTTCGCAGGAAGTAAACACAGCCTCGTTAAATAATGCGGTGGTAACTTAATCATGGTATATACCGTACATCAGCGTGAGCACTACCTCTCGCCCTACCATCGTAGTAGTGGTGGTTTGTTATGGCAAGAATACAAAAAGGAAATGGAATATGTTGCCAGCTGTGGCTACGGCTATCTGATATCTTAAGAACCCGAGCTGGCAACGGTCACCTAGCGAAGGCTTGGGACAAAGATGGCTGCCCATTGTGTTCGGAAGCCGCCAGTCATTGCGCGAGGCAAGCTTTGTCGCAGATTTTACCACCGTCGTCGTCATAAAGCGTTAATGCCATAGAGGAAGGTGAAACACATAGAGTGAAGCCTCAAGGGCCAAATTTTAAGCCCATCTGCGTCGCCATGAGGACGCATGCGGCGGGTTTCACAGCCGGCGACGGGTACTTAGAGGTAGGCAGGTGGGCGTATGCTATATCCTACCACCAAACTGCACGGGCTCTCACGAGATGTGTCAGGCTTTCTCGTCCGGGGCTGAGAAAATCGGCATCACCGGTGGTTTTGCTTTTGAAGTCGTGCTGTGTTCTCTTCAGGCATTTTACGCGACAGCGTAAGGGCCCCGTTCTCCAGAAAAGCCAGCGTCGGCGTTGTTGGCGTTGTCGAGAAATCCGGATTGGTCGAAAAAGCGGCACTTACAAGAGGCTGCCATAGATGGCGCCAGCCAAACCACTGACGCATCGGATCTTCAGCGATCGGAGCATCCGCGAGCAACGCGCCAAGCGCACGGGCCGTCGGCCGCCGTTTTTCTTCTCTCCCTCATATAAACACGGAGCAGACGATGACTCATGTTACTAGCGTCGCCGCTCAAGCTGCTACGCAGCAGAGTCATCGCTCTGTCCCCTTACTTTTGGGCTGCGAGTGAAGACACGCTAACGATAGGCCACGCAGGCACGTTCGTACGACTTTTTTAAAGTCGAGCTTTATACAGTGTGTTTCACCTAAGATTTGACACAATTTTTAAAAATAGATTATTTCAGTTAGGAGAGCGCTTTTTTGTAGCATAGCATTGTGAGCGGTGTAGTACATCAGAATACAGCAAAGATGTGCTAAGTAGCAGGCTGGTTAACTGATATTGAATAGCTAACTTTTTAACTATTACTGTTAGGCTCCATTGTTATCGAGAGACGTGAACCTCAACCTAATTAATGCCTATGTCAATTGTTAGAATTTAGAAAATACGGTTTCCGTCGGCGCTGTGGTCCAACAAATTTTGACATAACCACAACTTTGTTATCGCTGTTATTGTTATAAAGGACACCGCTTACAAATGCACAACGGAGTAGCAAAGGAAAGCACTTACTGGCGAGGCCGCCAAATGGCACAAACCAAAACTCAATGCAAAAGCAAAGGAGCTAAAAGAAAGAAAGAAACAAACAAAAATCAGCGCTTAAGGCCCCGGATTTCTTGGCCTTGTAGTAAGGTGTCCTTTTCTAACTTCCGAATACACCATTCGTAACCTTTCCCGGCATTAAAGATAAGCGCACGCGTTCGTCTGAGTACTGCGAAAGCAAAACACGTGGGCATTTTGTGCCAGGGCTCTAACTCGGGGGAAAAGAGTAATTTCAGTCCACCGATGCTTACACTAGTTGCAGGCGGAGGTTACGTTATGCAATAACGAATATAACTATACCACAAATGAAGAATGTTAATAGTAAAAGAAAAGATGTAGCGACCGATTGCGAACCGGTACCTAAGCGGTCGCTCCTATACAATCATTCTTTCAGATATTATCTGTCCACGAAGACAAGGAAAAAAAAAGCCTAGTAGCAGTACGTGACTAATTACACATCACTGAGAGCACCGTAGGAGGCCATGACAGGAAGCACGTGAACGCATCTGTTGCTGGGAAACTTGCCGAAGTGTGTTCTGCGCATAGCCTAGAATTCCGCAGTACTTCCGAAATCGCAGTCTGCGATATCCTCGTAAAGATATTGTCTCAGGGAACGAACAAGGCCCTCCTGCGTGCCACCGGCCTCCAAGAATTTTGGCACGCATGTTTCGTTTCGCAGTAAGTGGGTCACCTCGCAAGTAGGACGGACGCGACACAAGGTCAGAAGTCCTGCCAAACCTGATAGGAGGTCTTTGGCGCAGGTGATCGTGCCAATCGCTCCCGAAGAAACTGTCCATTAGTGCAAAACGCGCAGACGCTCTCAAAACCACGTGCACTCGCATACGCGTGCCTAAGATGAAACGCCTAACTTAACTTCGCGTCCCGGTGGGTTTGCCAGCAGCACGTGGCCAAGGCGTCTGCTTACAGCGCTCAGACTCCGTAACCTGGGAGAAGCGAAGAAATATCAGTGCCCTGGCAGGGCATCACTTATGCCAGTCGAAAGGGCTTTTTTTCTCCGAGTGCGCCAAACCTCCTCACAGAAGCACACACGCAAACACTCACACAGAACTGTACCGGATAAGGAATGTATTACTGCGATACTATGCAGCTACTGGTCTTCGCTTTGAGAGAGAAGTTGTTGCCAGGAAGAAAGAAAAGGAAAGTGCACAGGCCTGCCCACTGGCTCAAGCCGAGCCACAATCGCTACCACGTGCAGATAGTAGGAGAGTTGAAAGATGGGATAGAAAGACAGGATAGTAAAGACGCGCTAAAGACAAGGCCGATCCCGGACACAGTGCAATACCGGGCCAACCGGTGGCGGGAGTGAAGCATCCTTCAAACTCTCCGCCACATTTCCAAAAAATAAGTCCAATTGGACCCGTAACAGATACTCTACGGGGCCCCGACAATCCCGGACAATCCCGGACAATCGCGCTTCGCTTTGGTGCGGTTGTCCTGATATAGCCATGTTCATTCTCGCACGCGGTAACCAGCGCGCCGAGTAATGAAAGGAACGGTCGCGAGAGTGCGGGGACATGTTTGCGATTCTATGAAGTGCCTGAGTGGCCGGTATGTGCCGCGCATCATCTCTCAGTTTCAGCGGCAGCATCACTGGCTGGCGTCGTCTCTGTAATTTCACTAAAGCGGCGCACTCGGGTAGTGGAGGAGAAAAGGAAAATAAGTAAAAAAAAGTAGAAGGAAGGCAATGTGCCGGATGTGCTGAGAATTAGCTCAGTTGTCAGTGTAGAATTTTCCGACAAGAGAAATGGAAAAGAAGGGCACGTTCATCTTTCTTCGACGTCGGCTATAGGGTGCCTAAATCTAGCTTAGGTAGCTTAATTATTTATTTTTATTGCTTTAAAGATTCGGAACGATATATACCAAGAGGGGTACTGGGTACAACTGCAGAAAAATGTATTTCATTTGGACGTGTTCTGAGCAAAAAACTTGGATTGAAACAAACCTGAAAGATAATTGCACGCGTGTTTGCACCGCGAAACTACGTCCTTAGCCGTGAGATAAGAAATTCGCACTTAGATAAAAGTGACTCTAAAAGCAATGCTCCGCCTTGTTCTAGTAAACTAATAATGCATGGAGGAAAACGAGAAACAGCAGCACCAAGAACGAAAATTGTTGCTATACAAGTTCTTCCTTGAATAAGCGAAAGAATTCATATCAACTGTGTGAATAGCGATGGCTTGCAAATTGGAAGAAATGAGCATGAACGAGCCTTGGTTTCGAGGTAAACATATCTTACACGTTGTTACATTACCACGGCATAAAAAAATAAAATTGGTCTATGTACGATATCATTGTTCAGCGCTAATGTGCAGTAAGTAGGAAGCATCAAAAACCAACCGGAAATTATTCCGGAGCCCTCCACTATGGCACCTCTCTCTTCCTTTCTTCTTTCACTCCCTTCTTTATCCCTTCCCTTACGGCGCGGTTCAAGTGTCCAACGATATACGAGACAGATACTGCGCCATTTCCTTTCCCCAAAAAACAATATATTATTATTATGAATATTCGTGACAAAAAAAGCGAGTGGTAAAGTGAGGAATTTTCAGTCTCACCAACGCTGGTATAAATACTCTTGAGACCGAGAGATTAAGAGAGAGAAAACTTCAATTCGTGACCCCAGTCCGTTTTGCTGTTTCAAGTGGGTGGGCTTAGGCTGCAGAATGGCGGGGTGCGGTGTTTCCCCAACATGCGTGCGCTGTAGGCCACCACAAGTAGCCACAGTGTTAGGCGTGTCGCAGTAGGAGGAGCTGCCCAGCTCTCCAAGGCTTAAAATACGGGGGGAGGGGAGGACAGGAAGTTGGGTGGGAGTTAGCGTGGCGACTGCATAAGTGCATCTAACTGTACAATTTTAAATGGATGCTATGTTATCGGTGAGGCAGGTTCACTATGAATCCAAGCTGGATGCCGTGTATTGCATCTCAGGTAGCATTAACATCCCGCAAGCTAACAGTTTCATGTGGACGGAAGTGAATTTGCGTCTGCGCTGAAGGTATCACACAGAATTGCTCGCGGCAGTTGCTACGACCACCGTGGGCTGAGAAGCTCATTAATGAGGTTGCAGTAATCTGTAACCGAGAAAGTAAAACAAGTAAATGGTCAAGTGCGGAATCGAAATAGATGGCGCCTTTGTTTTAGAGCGATGGAATCTGCCATTAAAGGGGCTAGTTGTTTGCAGTTATGTGCTTTCCTTGCAGACTTACTCCGACATAATCACTTCACGGTGGATAATTATAGAATATAGCGTGCGGTTGATTGCGAAAGAGAGGTGGATAAATGAAGACGTTAAAAGGAACGAGAGTTTTCCGTAAGGGAACCGATAAATAACATACCTACTGCTCTAGGTTGTGGGCTTTAACAACAATATACAGCGTTTGTTTGATAGGCAGCTATCGATCCACGGTTAGGCTTGTAAGTCCAGACCAAGCAGTGAATTTTAGTCACGAGCCTCCTGTGGGAGACCTGCCAAACGATGTGATGAAATCCAGAAAGAAAGCATGCATTTACATGCCATTATCAAGGTTAACGCATAGCGTATGAATGCGACAGGTCGTGTTTCGCAAGATAAGCTCTTGGAGAAGTCGTGCGGAGAGGTGTTCAGGTAGTTCCTGTTGCGTTCAGGGTGACTGATGACTATTCGTGAGGAATGTAATACGTGCTATTATCTTGGAGCTTCCGGACACCAGCGATATAAATCAATGAATGTGACTCGGCTAAACATTCTTCAGACGTCACGCGCTCCTCTCGCAGACCGAAGAATCAGTGGTAGATTGTTTTCCAGGCTGCTGATGTGCGTTGGAGGGCTGCGCAACTCAGCTGCAGAACTGTCGCTGTTTTGTCCCTCGTTTCACGGTGGGAGCCCAATGATAAAAATTATATCAATCTTCTATTTATTTGCACGGGTCTCACATGCGATCTTACAGGATATCGTGCCATCCTTATCCGATAACACAATATGTATGCATACCGTACATAGCAGCTGTTATGAAACGCTCCATGTGAACGGCGCATATGAAGTTAGAAGTAATGGGAGTGCGGTATTCATATTATATGAAGAAATATACGCAAATTCGCATGTCTTCCACGTGACTTCTGTGTACACATTCCATATCCTTTCAGAATAGTTTTCATGTGGTTTCCACGCAATGTATTCGCCGTCACTGGTGTGCGTATGGATTTAAGCTCTTCCTGATGCGTTTAGTCTGTACAGACTCTGCTTGTTTTATATGTTTTTCATATGAGTATTATCGGAAACTTAAGTATTTATGGAAGGAGGAAAAAGCTTTGTTTAAGACCAGCACTAAGGAACAGCAAAAAAGAGCGCTTGCTACGCCAAGGCCCGCTGATCATCTGCCGAGCCCGAGTGAAGCCAAGCGCGTCGGGAATAAAAGGGGGGGCAAGGGAGAAAAGGAGAGGCAATGGCAGTGTTAAATGAGCACATAATGTGTTCTCTGTCCGCCCTCGTCCCTGGACAGTTCGGAGAGTGAGCTGTGTCACGCCATCCGCAGTCATTACGCGGAAGGTTTCCCAAGAGAAGTTTTTAAATATCCTGCCCTGTTTTTAAATATCCCTTTCTCACATTTCTTTATTTTTTAGAAATTCGAACTATTCTGAACTACAGCTCCGCCCCCACCGGCCATCCTGAAAAAAAAACAGAAAAAAACGCCCTGCAGCCTGCTTTCATTACGTATTACTGCGAAAGCATTACTTGGCTTATGCGTGGCGCCCACAGAAAGTGTTCACCGGAAGTGACCACTTCCGAGCTTGCCCGAGTTACTCGGTAACTTGGTTACTCGCCAGTAACTGCGGTAAGCTCGGGTAAGTTCGGAGGGGCGTCGCGAGTGCTACACGAGAGGTCTCTCGGGAAGAGCAACAGAAGTCGCACAATCCCTACCGGTGACTGTGATAGAAACAGCCACCTGCCAATGCAGAGGCGCATCTCTTGACTGCTGCGCCACTGGACTGGTAGTGCTAGGAGGACTCGCTGCCATCTATGACTGTGAAGCAGAGAATGACCAATACTGCATATATGGGTATTGAACTCACGGACTACTGTGAATGCTTTCGGATTCATGGCATAGCACTCATAGCCCGTAAGGAGACTTAAGTGCCCCCGGTAGTTTTTGCGGGGCTGTTGCGTATTCATTACTGTCAAGTCAGAGGCCTTCTTCAGTAAGGCGATGACCTATGACAAGGCCGCTGTTGTCTTTGACCCGACATAGAATAGAAGGCCCTCTTCGTACGTGTATTTAGGCCTCGCTTCTTCGAGCAGTTGTAAAAACAATCCTTGCTGAAAAGTTCAATGACACATCGCAGACATAGCGCGTCTTTGGTCGCCTTTCCCTGAATAAAAAAGAGGGGTGAACAACGGACGTGAGTAGCGCTTTCGAAAGAGCATCAGCCCACGAAAGACTCCGGATGGCAGGCAACCGCCATGGCGACATCTGCTTTGCACAATGACGCCAAAAGCAGTCTAAGAAACGAGCGTTTCAACACTGAGCTGTCAGTTACTTAAGCCCCTTCAGGGATGCCGCTTGAGGTGCCCCGTTAGCAGTTTCAACAGAATTGCCGCAACTCTCTTAAGCAGTGAGGAACTCGCGTGGGTAGAGGTTCTGTACACGTAATCGTAGCACATTGCACTTGCCAAATACTTTTTTATTTATTTCCCTTACAGAGGCTACGCTTCAGTAAAGGTGATGGGAGGCAGGACAATGCTGACGGCTATTGAATAAGGAAAGGGAAGGGGAGATGAGACAAAAGCAAACACACTGCTTATCGATGAGATTCCAGCACCTAAGAAAGTAGATAAATTATTAAACGCGTAAAGGCTCTTACAAAGAAGCTGCAAAAAATTAGTCTTTAAGAAATCTGGAATTTCGACGAGTACGATATCTGCCAGAAAACGGAAAGTTAATTTTCGTGCTCCATTACTTTTTTTTTTTGCTATAAGTCCGATAGGATTGAAGTTGTCCACCAGAATCCCGCAGATGTTCGGTGTCATGAAATTCGCTGATTGGTCGAGAGAGGTTTGACATTACAGGGTCACGTGAGCGCAAAGGACTTCGCAACGTCACGCGACCCTAAAGGAACCAATCACAGGCCAATCACTTGCGGAAGTTGCCACCGAAGAAGCACAAAAGGTGAAATCTAATGCTACCGCATTCCACTCTTGAGGTGACTTCTGCGTCCGCATTATTTTTTTGTTGCTATCTTTCTTCAAACACTTGTATTTTTTGTCGATGAGTTTCATCGTTTTGCTGAAAAAAAGGAGGCATCTTTACGCACTTTCTTATGAAAACCATTTCTCTTACAATAAATTAGCACCGTATAGTGCGCGCGAAGAACTACGGCGCAGGTAAAATTCAACGGGTGACCTTAAAATAAACTCAAAGGATGACAATGACACCAGTAACAGAGTAGCAAGCACAATGTCAAATGCAGGTTTGCGTGACACATGCAAATGATTGGGCCGCACATAACATCCAGGGGCCAGCATCTAATCGACAGCTGCTTATTGCTGCCCCAGAACCAAGAACAGAAATCAGACGATATACATGAGAGAGCGATTATAAAGTTGACCTCTTCTCTGTTCTCCATATCGCTGCGTCGAGTTTCTGCAAACCTGCGCTGACACTTACTAAACACCGGTCAGTTGCATTGTTGACAGCTGTAGCGGGACTAATTTCGTAGATAAAGGTCGCCAACACACCGCGGGATGAAAATCAGCGCGCCGTGTCAACTCTGGAACCGGTGCTCACGTCAAGAATGCTGATGCGGGTGTTTCATGAGGAAAGGAAAGGCGCAGTAACGGTTTCGCTCTCGGCGGACATTTGGCACCTGCAAAGAAAATCTATGGACAGTCTCTAGACTGTCCACAGACTTTTGTCTACGAAGTCTATAGACTTTTTAAAGATAAAGCCTATAGACTGCTCTATGGGCAGTACAAATCCTAGGGACAGTCTAGTTGAGAGTCTGTAGATTTACGGCCGTACACTTTTAGTAGACTTCTTTCGGTAGTATTGGTCAACAGTGCTTACACACACGGGCGGAACACAAAACATGACGGCATAGCTGTTTATGTCGTCATGTTTTGTGCTCCATCCATGTGTCTAAGCGCTGTTGAGCAAATATGATGCAACACGAACTATCCCAACCGCTTGTCTTGTTCTTTTTTTCTATAGACGGTCTAAAGATTATGAATAGACAAAAGGATATACCTTTTGGAATGCATTAGATCCACAAAAAGTCTACAGACAGTCTGTAGACCCTTTTATAAGGGGAACCGCGCTGTGAGGCCAGGAATGAATAAGGGAAGGGAGGGAAAGAAGTCAAGAGAGAAAGAAACTTCGTTGTGGATGCTTCCGGATTGATTTCGACAAGCTGCGGTTTCCTAAAACTCGCATCGCACAGCATACAAGTATTTTTGCATCTTTGTTCTTGTATGGAGTCACTTACCCAAGTGCCCGTAGCAGTGGACTACGTATTAGGTCCGTTAGCCTGCATTACGCAGCGAAGACGTGCAATGAACTTTTTATTTGCCTATTTAGACGACGTTGGTCTGCTCTATAAAGCCTAATAGCTCCTAAATTGCATCTCACTCATATCCACTCTTTATGCAGATAACTTTGTCAGCCCCTTTGTAGGGCATTGCATTCCACCATTTAATGTGTTCTAGCATTACTCGTCAATGCACCCGCAGCCCAAATTCAGTGTCCACTTTTTAAAATATATTTTTCTTTGATTGTTTTCTTATTTACATTCCTTTCGCTTTACCATTTACTCCTCCCGTCTTCTGTCTATCTCTACCCAATTCCCTTCCCCGCGCCGAGCAAAAATGAAAATGAAAATTGGTTTTTGGGGAGAGGAAATGGCACAGTATCTGTCTCACATATCGGCGGACACCTGAACCGCGCCGTAAGGGAAGGAAAAAAAGAGGGGGTGACAGAAGAAAGCAAAAAAGAGGTGCCGTAGTGGAGGGCTCCGGAATGATTTCGACTACCAGGGGATCTTTAACGTGTACAGACGTCGCACAGCAAACGGGTGCCTTAGCGTTTCGCCTCCCTCGAAACGCAGCCGCCGCGGTCGGGTTCGAACGAGGGAACTCCGGATCAGTAGCCGAGTGCCCTAACCGCTAGGCCACGCCGAGTAGCATGTCAGCGATTTTTACACGCCCGCTAAAATCTCTGTCTGTCATTAAATAATTTCCCTCTCTCTCTGCCTCTCTGCATTTCGCCGGCACTGAAATGAGCCTGCTGCAACAAAGTTTCGAACTCGCTACCCCGTGTTCAGCAGCCAAACGCCATGACCACTGAGTCTTCGCAGCAGGTGACACCAAGAGGAAGCTGTCCCCTTCAGTCACGCGATTCACTGTCAGCGCGGGCAGAGGCAGCGAAAAATGCCACCCCCTTCGGCCCACAGATCCTCCTTTCAGCGGGCTGCGTCTACTCCTCGTGCGCTTTGGAGCAGGGGCCGCCGTAACGCAGATTTCAGGGGGCGTCCCCAGAAGGCGCTGCTTGTCTAAAAGGGGACAAGCCTGCTCCGACGAGTTTCGAGATCTCTTTTTGGCTCTCTTGCGTAACGTATTGGGGTCACGAATCGATCGTGCTCCGTATCTAGATAGAAAACGCGGCATGTACGGTTGCGCTCTAGAGGTCGTCTGCGCCGCTTAGGGATGCTCTGCGTGTGATGGCAAGCACGTGCGCCCCCAGCCAGCCTCTCTCAGTGCGTCACCTGTCGAACATCGGGTAGGTATCGAACCGCCCGTTGCACCGCAGCCTATGCCCCGATAGGGCGTAGCGTCGACGACAGGTGGCGGGTGAAGAGCGCTTGGGAAATCGTCGTCGTCTCAGGTGTGTGAGTGCGTGCGTGCGTATGTGTGTGTGCCGTTTTAGGAGTCTAACGTAAACTCCGACTGCGAAGGCTGCGAGGGCGTTGTCGCGTCCCGTGTCGCAACATTGCCGTTGCTCGCGCTGTCTGTCCCATAGGCCGAATGTCTCGAAGAAGTGTCTCATCAGTCGCCTCACGACAGGTGGTGAGTCACGCAGAAATGAGCCACGGAAAAAATAGAAAAAGAAATCGAAAAAAGTTTTTCATGTCGCCGTGAATCGCTGTGCAGACCATTACGCTAGTTCCCTCCTCTCCACCCTATTCCCGTAACCAAGCGACAAACTTGCCATTTAGTTCCAACAGCACGTACGAACAGCCTTCGTGAGCAATGCATTGCTAGTTTGAGCAGTGGTGGCGCGCAGCAGGGGTTTCCTGACACTGGCGGCATGGCGTTTAAAACTTGAGCAAAAGGATGTTTGCAGATAAAAATAAAGAGAAAGCTGGCCGTGTTACGTCTGCTGAGCTGGAGGAAGTCTGCCGGTGGTTATGCGGTCAACGGTGTGATGTGTGCGACTGCTTCGACGCGCACAGCGTACGATACACCGGGTGTTCCACCTAAGATGTTGTGCAATTTTTAAAAATAGGCCTTTTTATTTAGAAGAGAACTTTTTTAGAATAGCTTCGTCAGTGCTCGTCAGAATGCAGCTAAGACATGCTAACTAGTAGGCTGTTTATCTAATATTCAATTTTTAACTTTCTAACTACTATCGTTCGTCTATTCATTTATTCAGAGCCATATAACCCACCGCAATAGTAGTAGTAGTAGTAGTAGTAATAATAATAATAATAATAATAATAATAATAATAATAATAATAATAATAATAATAATAATAATAATAATTGGTTTTGGGGGAAAGGAAATGGCGCAGTATCTTTCTCATATATCGTTGGACATCTGAACCGCGCCGTAAGGGAAGGGATAAAGGAGGGAGTGTAAGAGGGAAGGAAAAAAGAGGTGCCGTAGTGGAGGGCTCCGGAATAATTTCGACCACCTGTGGATCTTTAACGTGCACTGACATGGCACAGCACACGGGCGCCTTAGCGTTTTTCCTCCATAAAAACGCAGCCGCCGCGGTCGGGTTCGAACCCGGGAACTCCGGATCAGTAGCCGAGCGCCCTAACCACTGAGTCACCGCGGGGGGTTCCACTGCAATATCCAAATCAGTTTTTAGAATTATGGTGTTCGGCTTCTTTGGGGTGAAATGCTTTGGAAATGTGTCTTTGACCCCACCTTGCGAAATGAAAACTACCTTGTGCCTGGCGCTCTTCGGCCAAAGCTGCCCTTGCCCCATAAAAATTCATCATCATTCATTCAGTTTTTAGAATTCTGAAAACGCAGTTGCCCTCGGCGCTGTGTTCTAAAGTTTCGAAATTTCGATGAGTAACATGTACTGGAGGAGTTGGTTTGCTTTCAAACTTTTCGAAATGGAATGTTTTTTCGCGAAGCGTAGCCAAAATTTGTTGGGCCACAGCGCCGAGAGTAACTGCGTTTTCGGAATTCTAAAAGCTGATGTGGCTATTACTTACGATGGGATAGACGACTCTAAATAAATCGACATACAAACAGTAATAATTAAAAGGTTCGCTATTAAATATTACCTCAGCAGCCGTCTAGTTGGCATGTCTTAGCTGCTTTCTGAAGCCTTACACCGCTGACAACGCTTTTCCGGAAAAAGAGCTTTTCTAAGTCAAGAAGGTTATTTTTAAAAATTGCCGAACATCTATAGGTGAAAAATTCGACATTATGCGCTGCGAGTGAATGAAGTGAATTCCTTCAGCTGAATTTGATTGGTCTCAGGTATATCAATTGAATTAGTATGGACCAGTGCAAACAAAAATAAGAAGCTGCAAATAAATAATGCGTTGATGTAGCCAGCACACACATATGCTTGCCTTAATAGCACTGGTCATCCCTTCGGTGCTACCGGCATAGTGAAACGCGCTAGGCTTATAGTTTTTTTTTATTACAAGGCTTACGTTTCTAGAGGGGTGTTTAAAGAGTATCGGAAACAAAACATTAAACATGACAGGTGCCTTAAGTGAGAAAGAAAGACCGATACAGAAGTCGCGTCATTCCATAACAATGCTACCCATCATGGCGCTCAGGATTCTCTTGAGTTCTTCATTTTATGACACGAGGTGCATTGGTATTCATTTTTCTTTCTGCGTTGCAGTGTTTGGTCTCAGCCAGGAACGTACCGAATTTAACTCGTTCCTCTTGCAGAAAAGAACAGGAAAGCCTCTGACAAAAATCTTAGCTGCCGGGGAAGCACATATGGACTTTCTGATCTTTGTGTGGTCGTAGTTTTTTTATAGTCTGTGTGTTCGTAATGTATTGAAACTTGTGCTTCCGGTCATGTACTGTTCTTGACTTTCTGTTTCGTAATAGTGGAGGGATGAAGGAGGGAAGGAAAGAAGGGAGAAAGAGGTAGCACAGTGGGAGGCTCCGGATTAATTTTGACCACCAGGGGTTCTTTTATGGTTTATGGTGGTTTAAAGTCCCAAAGCGAGTCGAGCTACGAGGGACGCCGTAGTGAAGGTCTCCGGAAATTTCGACCACCTGGGGTTCTTTCGGCCGTCTACATAGGTTGAGCTCGGTCGAGCCACAGCTAATTTTTTTCGAGTAGCGCTGTTTCGCTGCCAATACGGAATTATAGTCGAAATACGAGGAAAGAAAGGCGGCGAGTGTAGCCAAGACTACGGAGAGTGACATAATTGAATCAGCGCTAAAC
>JARKHS020003956.1:0-56789 GCA_030143305.2 Amblyomma americanum
GACATGAGAGATTCTCTGCAGGCGCAGCAAGGTATGGAAAGATGCTGGTTGATATGAGTGAACTTGTCGAAACTTGTTAAAGTGTGAAAAGAAACAAGCAAACAAACGAATGAGCGAACTAGAGGCAGGTACTACAACATAGCCACCATCAGAATGCTCAAACGTCATACTAGCTTCAGTTCCAGTTTTTATTTTAGAAACTGCAACGCAGATATATCGGCGTTGCAAAGTCTGCATCCGGCCTATCAGGAATACCTCAGTTCAAGGATTGAGAATAACTTCTAGGGAAAGTGACCTGTAACAGTGAGTGCTAGAACTAAACGCAGCCAAAGTTAAGGATGCAACTGATATTTCTCGGCCCGTGTTTTGCCTTCTTTATTACACTGTGTAAAAAGAGGTATCCTGAATTCCTAAATGCGTATTAGAGGTAACGGGACGCCAGTTGTCCTGTAGGGACCATGTCTCCCTCAGAAATTAATCCGGCAAATGTAGTTGGAGCCTCTATGCCTTCCTTTAGTGGAAGGTTTTTTTGAGGGCGGAGGGGTAGCGTAAGAAAAACCTATGGAGCAAAAAGAAACAAGCAGCTAAAATGAATTATATGCAACCCTAATTCTCATATTGCTGACGTATATGGAAGTTTCATGTAAAGCTCTTTCTCCATAATTTACAAGATAACGCATTGACTAACCGTTCCACTCTATTCTATATGGGTTGCGTCATTAGGTACTTTAAATATTCGTCCGACACTCATGAGTTAACACACATGTAGGTAAAGACTACGTTTGCCTTCACACGTTTGTTTCCATTCCCTTCCTTTCTGTCCATAGCCTTGTACATAACACATGGCGAAGCGCGATCTCACCATTCACTTCATAACAAGGAACAAAGAAAAAGACAGCTTAATGGTAAAAAGACAGTTATCTTATCACATCTGTTAGTGGTTGCACTGATACACATCTATCCGCAGGAATTACCTTTAGTAATCTGGCCAGCAACACCAGATTAGATTACTAAGTTCAACTTTAAATATACATAAGTAAGGATTGTTGAACAAAAGTAAAAACAGCGTAATTTTTACACAAACCACACAGAAAGACCGGAATGGACGGGCGCTGACTCCAACTATGTTCATTGAAAGCCACGTGTTGCATATATATAGCCCGAAGAAATTGAACGCATGCGCATTTCTAATATGGTAAAGAAGAAAAACAGGAGAAAAACCAACAACAAAAAACACACTCACACTCAGACAAAACCTACTCATTATCGCGTATTTTTTCGCATTCTATGCTCACTTTCTCGTAGGGAGATAGAAGTGGTGCTGACGCGCATGTCAACTCTCTCTTTGATAAAAAAAGGCTTCTGAAAATTTCACGAGCTAATCTATCTTTGCTTCTAGCTAGTTTAATCTCGCCAAGTCGTGGTTTACAGTTTTTTTGTTTTTATCAATGCAGCAGCGGCAATTGGTGGCCAGGATTTTGGACAAACTGATGCGTTCCCTAAGGAGCTTTTATGTTTCCCTGCACGCTCATTTACGCAGCGTCCAGTCTGGCTGACTTACACCTTGCCACATGCAAGGGGGATCTCGTAGACCACTCCCGTGGCTGACCTTACTTAGGGCTTCGAATGCTTCTTTCGACACCCATATGTTGCTTTGACACCACTACTAACCTTGGGGCACATCTTGGCCAGTTTTCAGGGGGCGGAGAAGTCCATGGGGACTCCGTACTTGTCGCCCACTCGTTTTAAAATGTGGGGCACCTCGTGAATGTACGGTATCACCACTGATTTGGCTCCACCGAAGTCTTCTTGGCCAGTTTTCAGGGGGCGAAGAAGTCCATGGGGACTCCGTACTTGTCGCCCACTTGTTTTAAATTGTGGTGCACCTCGTGAATGTACGTTATCACCACTGGATTGGCTCCGCCGAAGTCTTCTTGGCCAGTTTTCAGGGGGCGAAGAAGTCCATGGGGACTCCGTACTTGTCGCCCACTCGTTTTAAAATGTGGGGCACCTCGTGAATGTACGGTATCACTTCTGGTTTGGCTCCGCCGAAGTCTTCTTGGCCAGTTTTCAGGGGGCGGAGAAGTCCATGGGGACTCCGTACTTGTCGCCCACTCGTTTTAAATTGTGGGACACCTCGTGAATGTACGGTATCACCACTGGTTTGGCTCCGCCGAAGTCTTCTTGGCCAGTTTTCAGGGGGCGGAGAAGTCCACGGGGATTCCGTACTTGTCGCCCACTCGTTTTAAATTGTGGGACACCTCGTGAATGTACGGTATCACCACTGGTTTGGCTCCGCCGAAGTCTTCTTGGCCAGTTTTCAGGGGGCGGAGAAGTCCATGGGGACTCCGTACTTGTCGCCCACTCGTTTTAAATTGTGGGACACCTCGTGAATGTACGGTATCACCACTGGTTTGGCTCCGCCGAAGTCTTCTTGGCCAGTTTTCAGGGGGCGGAGAAGTCCATGGGGACTCCGTACTTGTCGCCCACTCGTTTTAAATTGTGGGACACCTCGTGAATGTACGGTATCACCACTGGTTTGGCTCCGCCGAAGTCTTCTTGGCCAGTTTTCAGGGGGCGGAGAAGTCCATGGGGACTCCGTACTGGTCGCCCACTCGTTTTACATTGTGGGACACCTCGTGAATGTACGGTATCACCACTGGTTTGGCTCCGCCGAAGTCTTCTTGGCCAGTTTTCATGGGGTGGAGAAGTCCATGGGGACTCCGTACTTGTCGCCCACTCGTTTTAAAATGTGGGGCACCTCGTGAATGTACGGTATCACCACTGATTTGGCTCCGCCGAAGTCTTCTTGGCCAGTTTTCAGGGGGCGATGAAGTCCATGGGGACTCCGTACTTGTCGCCCACTCGTTTTAAATTGTGGGGCACCTCGTGAATGTACGGTATCACCACTGGTATGGCTCCGCCGAAGTCTTCTTGGCCAGTTTTCAGGGGGCGGAGAAGTCCATGGGGACTCCGTACTGGTCGCCCACTCGTTTTAAATTGTGGGACACCTCGTGAATGTACGGTATCACCACTGGTTTGGCTCCGCCGAAGTCTTCTTGGCCAGTTTTCATGGGGTGGAGAAGTCCATGGGGACTCCGTACTTGTCGCCCACTCGTTTTAAAATGTGGGGCACCTCGTGAATGTACGGTATCACCACTGATTTGGCTCCGCCGAAGTCTTCTTGGCCAGTTTTCAGGGGGCGAAGAAGTCCATGGGGACTCCGTACTTGTCGCCCACTCGTTTTAAATTGTGGGGCACCTCGTGAATGTACGGTATCACCACTGGTTTGGCTCCGCCGAAGTCTTCTTGGCCAGTTTTCAGGGGGCGAAGAAGTCCATGGGGACTCCGTACTCGTCGCCCACTCGTTTTAAAATGTGGGGCACCTCGTGAATGTACGGTATCACCACTGGTTTGGCTCCGCCGAAGTCTTCTTGGCCAGTTTTCAGGGGGCGAAGAAGTCCATGGGGACTCCGCACTTGTCGCCCACTCGTTTTAAAATGTGGGGCACCTCGTGAATGTACGGTATCACCACTGGTTTGGCTCCGCCGAAGTCTTCTTGGCCAGTTTTCAGGGGGCGGAGAAGTCCATGGGGACTCCGTACTGGTCGCCCAGTCGTTTTAAATTGTGGGACACCTCGTGAATGTACGGTATCACCACTGGTTTGGCTCCGCCGAAGTCTTCTTGGCCAGTTTTCATGGGGTGGAGAAGTCCATGGGGACTCCGTACTTGTCGCCCACTCGTTTTAAAATGTGGGGCACCTCGTGAATGTACGGTATCACCACTGATTTGGCTCCGCCGAAGTCTTCTTGGCCAGTTTTCAGGGGGCGAAGAAGTCCATGGGGACTCCGTACTTGTCGCCCACTCGTTTTAAATTGTGGGGCACCTCGTGAATGTACGGTATCACCACTGGTTTGGCTCCGCCGAAGTCTTCTTGGCCAGTTTTCAGGGGGCGAAGAAGTCCATGGGGACTCCGTACTTGTCGCCCACTCGTTTTAAAATGTGTGGCACCTCGTGAATGTACGGTATCACCACTGATTTGGCTCCGCCGAAGTCTTCTTGGCCAGTTTTCAGGGGGCGAAGAAGTCCATGGGGACTCCGTACTTGTCGCCCACTCGTTTTAAATTGTGGGGCACCTCGTGAATGTACGGTATCACCACTGGTTTGGCTCCGCCGAAGTCTTCTTGGCCAGTTTTCAGGGGGCGAAGAAGTCCATGGGGACTCCGTACTTGTCGCCCACTCGTTTTAAAATGTGGGGCACCTCGTGAATGTACGGTATCACTTCTGGTTTGGCTCCGCCGAAGTCTTCTTGGCCAGTTTTCAGGGGGCGGAGAAGTCCATGGGGACTCCGTACTTGTCGCACACTCGTTTTAAATTGTGGGACACCTCGTGAATGTACGGTATCACCACTGGTTTGGCTCCGCCGAAGTCTTCTTGGCCAGTTTTCAGGGGGCGGAGAAGTCCACGGGGATTCCGTACTTGTCGCCCACTCGTTTTAAATTGTGGGACACCTCGTGAATGTACGGTATCACCACTGGTTTGGCTCCGCCGAAGTCTTCTTGGCCAGTTTTCAGGGGGCGGAGAAGTCCATGGGGACTCCGTACTTGTCGCCCACTCAATTTAAATTGTGGGACACCTCGTGAATGTACGGTATCACCACTGGTTTGGCTCCGCCGAAGTCTTCTTGGCCAGTTTTCAGGGGGCGGAGAAGTCCATGGGGACTCCGTACTGGTCGCCCACTCGTTTTAAATTGTGGGACACCTCGTGAATGTACGGTATCACCACTGGTTTGGCTCCGCCGAAGTCTTCTTGGCCAGTTTTCAGGGGGCGGAGAAGTCCACGGGGATTCCGTACTTGTCGCCCACTCGTTTTAAATTGTGGGACACCTCGTGAATGTACGGTATCACCACTGGTTTGGCTCCGCCGAAGTCTTCTTGGCCAGTTTTCAGGGGGCGGAGAAGTCCATGGGGACTCCGTACTTGTCGCCCACTCAATTTAAATTGTGGGACACCTCGTGAATGTACGGTATCACCACTGGTTTGGCTCCGCCGAAGTCTTCTTGGCCAGTTTTCATGGGGTGGAGAAGTCCACGGGGATTCCGTACTTGTCGCCCACTCGTTTTAAATTGTGGGACACCTCGTGAATGTACGGTATCACCACTGGTTTGGCTCCGCCGAAGTCTTCTTGGCCAGTTTTCAGGGGGCGGAGAAGTCCATGGGGACTCCGTACTTGTCGCCCACTCAATTTAAATTGTGGGACACCTCGTGAATGTACGGTATCACCACTGGTTTGGCTCCGCCGAAGTCTTCTTGGCCAGTTTTCATGGGGTGGAGAAGTCCACGGGGACTCCGTACTTGTCGCCCACTCGTTTTAAATTGTGGGACACCTCGGGAATGTACGGTATCACCACTGGTTTGGCTCCGCCGAAGTCTTCTTTCCAGTGTTGTTCCTTTGGCTTACCCTTAAGTTTCTGGAGCAGTGCCTCGGTCCCGGCAGCCAAGACGTGGTCATGGAACACTGCGTTACACAGTCTATTCATCTCACCCTGGAAGCTCGCCCGCATCATGTGAGGGCACGACTTGAAGAGTGCTGATTCCTTAGAAAGGGTGGCAATAGCCCTTTTAACAGTATTTAATTGAGGCGAATGGAACGATAAAAAATCTTTCTTGGCCCCAGGAAGGTAGCACCAGCAAACACTTCCGTCCCTCAACTTAATGTTGAGGTCCAAAAACTGGAGGGAGTCCTGTTCAGGAAGCTCAAATGTGAAAGAGAGCCCCTTCCGATGTTGAGCGAACATTTCTAAAATGTTCATGACAGTCTCCTCATAGCGAGCTGTGTCCTGTCTCTTTAAAATCACTAAAAAATCATCAAAATAACTAAACATCTTTAGGACGCCTAGGCGTCCTAAAGATCACACCACACCTATCAGGGACGCTCCAGCCGGAGGTTCGGGGATGTTTTATAGCGCATGCGACTTCCAACTACGGTTGCTGCAACTAAACAAAGTTAAAGTTAAGGACCTAATCAATTTTTAAGAAAGAAATTTTTGTCCTCTTGTGTAAAAAGTTTTCCTGGATTTGCAAATGTGCGCCAGAGGTTAGAGGATGCCATTTCTTCGCTTTCTTTTAGAGGAAAAGCTTTTCTTCGGTAGGGAAAGAAAACAAGGTAAAAAGAAAGCAAGCAGCTGGCGCAAGTATTCTGGCGCGTAGCCTGAGTTTTGCTTAGTTTCGTAAGCAATCTTTTCGTCGACCCTTATTTACTGCTAACATACATCCTCTCCCACTGTGGTGCAACTCAGCTGCATCGCCGGTGCCCCGGGTTATTGAACTGAATTTATTTCCATGAAACATGGCGGGGACGAGGTACAAAGTCGCATTTCGCACCACGACTAGACCTCACCCCCAACAAACAACAATGATTCACGTGACATAGTACGTAAGCACAGCCTAAGCAACACAAAAAAGGTGGGCATAATACAGCAAAACTTTTTTTTAATTTTGACCAAAGCAACTCCAAGTAGAATACACAGAAACAAAGTCGAGAAGAGGAGTGTTCTACTCATTTATACATAGAAATGACAGCTACCGAAGAATGGCACGAAAAGAAACTTATAGGAAGATAATGACACTTGAAACACAAGCGAGAAACACCAAGAGTCTCTGGAGGTAGTCGAATGATCAAACAAATAAAATATATACGTTAACAAACATCTGCTCGCGATGCAGTCAGTCATGAGTGAAAACTGAATTGATTGGAGTAGCAATATTTTGTGAACTTAAACGTCAGTACAGTTTAAAAAGATAACCTTATGTTGTTTCATACTCAGCCCGAAGACGTTGATCTTTTTATTAGGTAGGTGTTTAATAGATGAGCAATGTTGTAACGTAGAGTTTCCGTCGCGTAATTTGTTCGATGAGCACAAATCTTCCAATGTTTCGGATTTCGTGTGCTGTGATTTGAGTGTTGTTTAGTGGAATGTTTTGCTAGGCTCGTTAGCATGTTATTTTTCGCTTTGCATTCTGTTACAAGTGCTGAACATCAGCTATAGCTATAGATGGCTTCAGCTCGTATTGTTGCTAACTTTTGAAAGTGTTCATATGTATTGCTATCACATGTCGAGCATGTTATAACTCATAATTTTGCATTGTAACCTGGAAAGCTTCTGTATGTTGTTTGTTGTAGTCTTGCCCCATACCGCATCGCAGTAACTTAAGTGGGATAAGAAGAGGGGACTGTACAGCAGAAATATTGTTTCCTGGGAGAAAATCTCTGTTTTCGTATAGAATGCCCATCACTGACGCTAGTTCGGATGATATAAAATATATGTGCTTACCCTAGGACATATTTTCAGTATTTTCAGTAAATACAACTCCGATAGTTCTGAATTCATTTGCGGTTTCATTGTTGTTCAAGGTAAGTGTTAGAGCCGGTGCAACGTGCTTTCCTTTAGCACGAAAGATAACCGCTTTTGTTTTAATATGGTTAATTAATAAACAGTTTCGGTTGGCCAACACACCTAATTTGGATGACATTAGATTAGCTATACTAAACATTTCTTCAGCGCTATCAGAAAAAAAAACTCGTGTTTGTGGCGTAGATCACAAACTTATGCCCAGCATCAATGATAACAATGTCGTTTAAATATATATTGCATAGCAAAAGCTCAATACTACTGCTGCCCTGTAGAACCAGAAGGGGTACCGGTGCTTTATACGAAGGAAAACAATTCAGATCAATGCACTGAAAACATTCTGCAAGGTATGATTTGTATAGATCTAGTGGTTTGCTACGAACACCGCAGGATGTCAATTTAAAAAAAAAAAAGTATATTGTAGCGATCGCTACCCTTGCCTACAAGTCAAGCACTTCGCTGTGGTCCAGAAAGGCCAGTTCAGCGCATGCGCCGAAACCATGGTAACCAGAGAGATCCCCGCCGCGGTGGCTGAGTGGTTAGGGCGCTCTACTACTGATCCGGAGTTCCCGGTTTCGAACCCGACCGCGGCGGCTGCGTTTTTATGGAGGAAAAACGCTAAGGCGCCCGTGTGCTGTGCGATGTCAGTGCACGTTAAAGATCCCCAGGTGGTCGAAATTATTCCGGAGCCCTCCACTACGGCACCTCTCTCTTCCTTTCTTCTTTCACTCCCTCCTTTACCCTTCCCTTACGGCGCGGTTCAGGTGTCCAACGATATATGAGACAGATACTGCGCCATTTCCTTTCCCCCCAAAACCAATTATTATTATTATTCGCCTGGCACTTGGCTACTCAACAAACAGAGAAAGAGCGTCAGAAGGCGATGAGCACAGCGGAGACGCCCGAACAGAGAGAGGAACGCCAAACGGAGACGCCAGATTGCCGAGCGTAATAGACGGTGCCTAGCCGCCAACATGGAGCCCAATGACCAGAACAGGCTCAGCATGGGAAACGTACCTCTCGCTACGCATATCCGGGCATTGCCGAGTACTGCCAATTTTTTTTTTTGTTTAAATAATTAAAGTCCTTGGTGAAGTCAATAAATATGCCTAAAACAAAACTCTTCAGTTCCATATTTCTTAGTATGTATTTCTTGTAATCTAGAAGAACGAGTTTTGTTGGTCACGATTCACGGAATTCATGTTGTGCATCTGTTGTGAAGTTGTATTTTGCAAAGTAGGACTCGGAGCTCTCCAGAATTATTTATTACATTTTGAAGGCCTTTTGAAGTTACGGGTAATATTGAAACCGGTCGGTAGTTACTCAGTTTCTTCACGAATGCCACTTTGTAATTACTGGAATGGCGGAGACATCACTCAATGGAAAATGCGGATTTGAGGAAAGCACTGTAGCTTATGTACTCGCTTTGACATTTGATGCTTGACTCTGGGGATTGCTTTAAGTTTTTAGGATCTTGGCCCGCCGATGAATTACTCACGAAGATACTCGACAGGGAAAGTATTTGAAATGAAGATGTTTCACATATGGCCTATGTCCTTCGTGTGCATCCAACCTGTCTTTAACGAGCCACGTAATTCTTCTCCTTTTCCTGCCTTCTGTTATCGCTTTATATTTTGTGCCTTGAGGGCAAGGTAGCGAAGTGAACCCGAGACTTCTTACACCCCTGGAGGGATGTAAAAAGCAAGAAAGAAAGGATATGCCCTTACTTAGTCTCCTTTTGTTCTATTTCCTTGCAAACGCCTACTTATATTAGGTATTGTTTCAATTCAAAGCTCTCATTAATTTTTACGCCTCGTCAGCCATTGTCATTAGGCTGTTCTTTTCTTCGTGGACAAACGCAAAATGCAATTTGTGGTACAAAAGAGTAAGCTACTTTGCAGTTTTGTTTTCTGCTTACTGAATGACGTGATTGCTCCTTCCTGACTACTTTTCTCGCTGTAATATCAAATTTAGTCCTTACCTTCACCTTACCTTCACTTGCACATCTATATCCTGCATGGCAATGGAACTTGTCTGCAGCACAGTTCTTATGGGTTGAAACTTATTAGCTCTGTGAGCCATTATCTTTCAACTCCAAAAACGTCAGCATAGATGAAACCGTGGTATCGGGAATTTAGAACCATCGAATGGAATGGCAATGAAAATGACAAAAGCGTGTGTTTTGACCACGACGAACAGATGTCACTTATGAGTCACTCTAAGAAATAGAGTGCACTTTACTTTAATGAGTGGTTTCAGCATGCAGCCCACCATTGTGCCACGACGCCGCATTAGCGCAGCCACTTCGGGGTTAATTTCACTTGCGCTTGTGATGAAGCAGCATAAAGGGCCTCCACCTGTTCCACTTTGCACAGTACACTTAAGTCGATCGAAAATTACATAAGAACAACTGCAGGAAAAAGTAATCTTAGAATACAAAGAATACTGCATTCAGCCCTGTACTGCAGACCGAGAGCGGCCCCGGTTCATAGAACAGCTGAAAATGAACCGGACATCAATAAGGCGTATTAGATTTTTGCTTGTGGAATGAGGTGGTGACTTCCTGCTTGATTTTCGTTCCTATAGGTAAGCGTTATTAATATTTCTGGTTTTTTTCATTCTCGTATATCTGAAAAAAAATGTGTACAAAATTGAAACACTCCTCCCCCCCTTTCCCGTTTGTTCTGCAGAGGCACAAAAAGCTTGCGCTATTCTTTTAAAAAAATTTTGTTTAGAGTTCTTTCTTTCTTTCTTTATTTCTTTCTTTCTTTCTTTCTTTCTTTCTTCCTTCCTTTCTTTCTTTCTTTCTTTCTCTCTTTCTTTCCTTCCTTCCTTCCTTCCTTCCTTTCTTTCTTTCTTCCTTCCTTCCTTCCTTCCTTCCTTCCTTCCTTCCTTCCTTCCTTCCTTCCTTCCTTCTTTTCTTTCTTTCCCCTCTTTCTTGTCATTCGTGTTTTAAATGTAGCTTCCGGATCTTATCGTTCTTGAGAGAATTAGAAAAATATTTCTTTCCAAGCGGGAGCGACATAAGCAGCCCACCGGTTTCGAGAATTGTTTCGTTCGCTTCGCAACTTGTGCACCGAGCCCAGCTGACAGCAAAGACCATAGGAGCCCTGGACTAGGAGCCTTTCCCCACAATGGGGACCTTTCATTGAGCTAATAAATATTTTTTCACGACCACTACCATAGTCGTAGCTGCAAGGAATTGCCATCGTCGCAGTCTCGTCATTAGACGTCCGCTGCACGACATGCCGTCACAAATAAAAAGGAAAAACATTGAAGATACCTTAAGCGAATGAGGTCTTTGATGCCGAAGTGCCTGTGTTGTAAATTCCCAGTTTAATTAGGCCAGTATGCAACAGCTACAGTAGTTACGTGCGAAATAACACTGGGTGGTTTAAATCAATTCTGAGTTCTCAGCTAAGGCATTTTTGTAGCCCACGTGCGACTTCAAGAGGTTACAGCTTGCACAACACAGCGCACCATACATTGCTACGCACCATAGTACCATACCATGCCACAGCGTCGTACCATACCATACCATACCGTACCGCACCGTACCGTACCGTACCGTACCGTACCATACCGCACCATCAAACAAAATTCCAGTGCAAATCCACTGATCACTAGAAGTTATCGTAGGTGGTAGGTGGCGTTAGGAAATATATGTCGGCTGTGGCGTCACACAAAGCGCTTACATTACAAGACCGCCTACTCTTGGCTGCTTATTTGACAAGTGTACTGCCGCAGCGCAAAGACACGTTACGGTAAACCCATCGGCTCGGCATTTAACACAGCATCGTTTAGGAAGGGACTTTCCCCGTATACGTGTCCATGGTCGCTTTCATTTTCGCTTGATAGAAAAATCCCTGCTACCAGCGGATTTCATACCACCGTGACTCCTTTCGACGAGTACGGGTCATAGATTCGGCAGCGTCCTTTATCGAACCCCGTATAACGTTAATAAAGGTTGTTTCGTATAAACTACAAATAAATATGCTAAATGAGCCTTGCAAAGGATATTTTTTCTTGCTTTAGTGCGCCACCACTCAATGAATTGTTGAATACTGCGCTGGCGCTCATCACCACCATCAGCAGGACTACGCCCATTCCAGGACAAAGGCCTCTCCTATATCTCTCCAAATAACTCTCTGCTGTGCCAACTGCGGCCACATTATCCCCGCAGACTTCCTTATCTCATCCGCCCACCTAACTTTCTTTCGCGGTCTGCTGCGCTTGCATTCTCTTGGAATCCATTGCGTAACCCTTAAGGACCATCGGTTACCACTCCTTCGCATTACTTGGCCTGCCGAAGGCCATTTATTCTTTCTGGTTTTGACCAGGATGTAATTAGCCCACGGGTGTTCCTTGGCCCATTCATCCCTCTTCCTGTCTCTTAAGGTTTGCGTTTTTCATTTTCCTTTCCATGCTCGCTGCCTTTTCCACCATTCAGGTGGAACCCCCTTTCCGTTATTCTCCACTCTTCTGCCCCACACGTGAGCACTAGTAAGATACAGCTGCCATATACTTTTCTATTAAGGGATACTGGTAAACTGCAATCCATGACCTCAGAAAGCTGGTGTTCCTTACCGATATTGTTGAACATTACTTTAGTTTTCTGCACATTCATTTTTAGACCGACCCTTCTGCCTAGCCTAAGTCAATCACCATGCTTTGCAATTAATCGCCAGAGTGACTTATTAAGATAATGTCATCAGCGAATCGCAGATTACTATGGTATTATTTATTATTTCTAATCTCCAACTGTTCCCAATCCAGGTGTTTGAATACCTCCCGTAAACAGGCGGTGAGTACCGTTGGCGAGATTGTGTCTCCCTGCCTTACAACCGTTCCTTATAGGAATTTTTTTGCTTACTTTACGAAAGATCAACGGTAGCTGTGCTGGCATTATAGATATTTTCGAGTATTTTTACATAAGGCATCTACACTTTGATTACATAATGCCTCCATGACTGCTGAGATTTGAACTCAGCCTAATGATTTCTCATAATCTGATTTTGTTCGAAACGTGCCAAGTCCAGAAACTAAAATTAAGTCCGATTTTGCGTTAATGGAAAGATCACCCATAGATTTCACTTGAGTAAAATGCGCCCTGTAATGCCTAGAAAATCTGCGTGCAAATCTAACATCAAATAAAAAATTGAGCCAGTTCCTGCTGATGTGTGGATCAAAATGTGCCAAATCCACTCTAAAGAGCATTCCTTGGCAGCTTGAGCCTGAGCCTGAGCTTGACCCTTTGTCAGCTTGAGGTCGGACTGTTCTTAGCGTTGTCTAGTTTATTACCTAACCAGCGCTACTTTCTTGACGACTGCGAAAGATATGGAGATATCGGCGGCACATCTGAACGCCGAAGACGATAACGGTGGGAATTTTAGTCCCGTCATCATAAAAGGACGTGTCTCCGCTAAAGCAAATTTTAATGCGTTTAGTTGGGATATTTAGCGCTAGGTGTCTCAGTTAACTATTACAAGCTAAATGGCGGATGCTGCAGGAAACGACAATAGTAGCCGTTGTCCTGTTGTTTATTTATTTATTTTTTTATTTAGGCATCAGACGAAACATAGAGCTTGATGCAGGGACAGAAGCTAAAGGCTGCTGGTGCCTGGCGAGGCCTCTGACCCTAAACAGTCCACAGCGGTACATACATATTACAAATCCTAGAACAAAAGAATAAAGTGTGCCTCCTGTAATCACAAAAGATAAAAAAACGCAACATTTGACCCTTGCAGATAAACGTATTGCATATACTGTTGCAGCAAATGACACATAAGAAATCACACATAATAGGACGCTACGAAAATCATATGAATAAGTTAGCACAAACAGCTGTTGTACAAAATCATGCAAATAGATATAATGCACTTTTTAAATTGTGTTTGAAACTGAATAATTTTGCTGTAACCGGCACAAAAGCAAGATAAAAGCAATTTATAGAGTCATTTGGTGTTATACAAAGTTTTATGTTTATTTTGTAAGACGACAGTAAAACATGAAAACACTGTTCAATTATGACTACACTTCAATTGGCAAGATAACAATATCTCCATAAGTTGGCGTTTAAATGCTTTTAATTTGCATTCAAAGTTTAGCTTACCTTCAAATTTATTTAAGATCGCAGCTTTTTGATATTCCATTGTTTGCCTTCCATAATTTGTTAGTATTTTTGGTGTTCGGTATTTTCGGTGTTTTCTGTGCCTCAAAAGGTATTCAGCGTTTTTGGAGTCAATAATTCCATACAGTTTCTTCTTATATATTACTTGCAGTGCTTTTAAATAATATAACTGGCCTGCCTTTAGGATGCTGTGTTTCTTAAACAGGGGAGCGGTTCTCAAGTCCTGTGCATTGCCACGATAAGATTCAAAGCAGCGCAGGATTTTCTTCTGCAAAGTAATCAGCTTAGTATAATGTATTGTGTAGTAGTGCCCCAAACCATTAAGCCGTAGGTTAGTTTGGAATAAAAAAGTGAGTAATAAAAGTTATTTTTTAGCCAGAGAGGTATGAGCGCAGATATTTATTAAGGATGTCCAACTGTGCGGGCAAGTTCTACCCTTATGTTTCTTACGTGCACAGACCAGCTCAAGTCTTCCTGAAACCAAACCCAGAGAAATTTTGTGTCTGAACTTGTGTTATAAAGGTGTTCCCAAATTTCACGTTAAGTTTGCGGTGTAGAGGTTTGTTGGCAGTACGAAATATGACATATGTTGTTTTTAAGGCTTTTAATCTTAACTTGTTTCTTCTTAACCAGTTTGAAAGTTGTACAAGATAATTATTTACAGAAGATTCTAGTGTCAGTAGGTTATGCGAAGAGAAGTCATTGGTATCATCAGCATACATTATAGTTTGAGCAGAACTATCGATTTCGACGATGTCATTGATATAGACAAGAAATAGTAATGGACCCAATATTGATCCCTGATTGCTTGCTTTAGCTTCGCGAGTGTTGATACCGCATCATTAATTTTCAACAACTGATAACTATGATTCAGATAGTTATTTAGAAAGTCCAGTACAATACCTCGGACACCATACCTTGATAATTTGTTGAGTAATAAATCGAACTGTATGGAATCAAAAGCTTTCTGAATGTCTAAAAACAGACCTAGTGTATATTTTCTACATTCCATGTTTTCAATTATCCTGTCTTTGATGTGTACGATAGGATATTCAGTCGACCGATGCTTGCGAAAGCGATACTGACATTGAGTTATCACCTGATGCTTTTCAAAAAATGAAACTAGTCTCTCATGAATGACGCTTTCAAGTATTTTAGGTATTGCAGGGAGCACTGAAATAGGTCGGTAGTTAGATAAAGTACTTGCGTCACCTCTTTTGAATATTGCAGTGACTTTGGCGATTTTTAATTGTTTAGGAAGTTCTCTTGTTGTAAGAGCGAGCTTAATTATGTAGCTGAGAACTTCACACATCGAAGGCGATATTAAATTTATTTCATTTGCACGAAGTTCATCCACCCCTAGAGACATATTATTTTTAAGTGACTCAATATTGTGTCCACTGGCATACTGCCATCGCGGACAGTTGCATTCGTGATATTGTAGGAGCCAGCATCCACAAATAGTGTGTTCACTGCATCAGCTAGCCTTTCACCAATGAGCGTTTTACCATCGGCTACGAGCTGCGTAATGCTATCCCTAGCTTTTTTTCTTGAAGTGAGCGAGTTTACAACCTCCCATACTCGTCGCTGATTATTATATATGCTCTCACAAATATTCTGGTTGTAGTACTGTTTTGCTTTTCTTAGCTCAGTCTTTAAGGCATTCCGGTACTTCTTAAACTCTGTAAATGTATTTGGATCTTGTGAACGAATAAAATCATGGAATAACTTATTTTTATTTTGATATCGTGATAAAGCTCAGAATTGGCCCAAGGTTTCTTGCGTTTTCTTCTATTACGACCGGACGGCTGTGATACAGGAAATGCGGCAATGTATGAAGCGCGCATTAAAGAAAAAGAATTTCTCGTAAGCGCTGTCTGCATGCACAGGGGTCTTCTATTAAATGAATCAGCTGATGCTTTAGCGAAGGCAGCCCTGAGTGGACCGATTGTTGACCCGCTTCCAAAAACTGCTTACATCACGGCGGCACGCTTTCGACGGCACACTGTAATGAACGAATTGGGCGCATCAGCGCTTACTTCCTTGGACGACTTCCAGCACCTACTGTTCCCATGGAGAAGCTCAGTCTGGCGATCACGCAATCTTGAAGTTTCCTTCACGAGGCTTCGTTGCCGAGTGCCGCAACTAAATTTTTACCTATACAGGCCTGGTCTGGCGATCTCCCCATTTTGTCCGTATTGTGCGGAGCCGGAAACAATAGAGCACTTTCTTCTTTTTTGCCGTCGCTATTCATCGATTAGGAGGCGACTATTAGAAGTTCCAATACAGAATCTCAGTTTGCGCCTGTCTTCTGCGGTTGTTCTGTCTCTTGGTGCTTCTATGCTTGGCCATACCAATGGGAATGTTTGCTCTGCCGTTCAAAATTATCTACTAGAATCAAAACGTCTACCTTCATGAGCTTTCGTCCTGCCCATCCCATTATCAGCTTCTGTATTTCGGTTTTTACAACCACTTATAGTAATCCCTACCCCTTCTTTGCCTAAATTTTAGTTGTATGACCCCCCTAACCTCCTGCAACCACCTCGGCTACGAAAACTGTGCAATCCAAATTTTGGTAGGTCATCCCATGCTTGCCACATGCAAGTGGTCATTTAAATAGTCACCGCCTGGTTATGGCCAATCCCCCTTGTGGGTATGTGCCATTGTGTGAGGTCAACAACAACAACAACAATTTTCCTCATTGTATGCCTCACTCCAGTCAATCAGGCTGACCAAGTGGAAAAATTCTTTTTGCGTTTGAAGGTTTATGGCTCGCTGACCTTCTCTTTTATTACTGTGCTTGTCATGACGCTTTGTAATTGAAAAAAAGAAAAAAACTGGCAGGTGATCGCTAAGATCACTCGAAAATATTCCGCTGCTAATGTCTTGTGGACTCAAGCTTGTTATTCAAATATCCAAAACAGTGGCAGTCTGTTGTGTAAGTCTTGTTGGTTTACTTATGTGCTTTGCGAAGCCATACGTAGATAACAGTGTCTATAAGTTTTCTGCTTAAGGATCACTGAAACTTAAGTCGAAATATTGATGTCCTGCATATTAAGGCAGGATGCGTTTCAATAGACAGGGGAAGCCAACAGTAAGTCCACAAACTCTGCGAAGCGACCTTAGTGCCCTTGCGGAGGACGGTAAAGAGCGATCGCCACTATTTTATCGATACGCAAGCAGAAACAATCAAAATCCGCATTCATTACCGAGAAATCACCGAGCAGTTCATAAGAAAAGGTATTCTTAAAGTAGACAGCCAGCCTTCCACCTTTCTTTTGCCTACGGCAGAGATGTTCAGACCGATAACCTGGAAAGTTAGGCTTTGTGTCATTGTTTGAAAGCCATGTTTCAGTAAATGTTAGAATATCGAAGTCAACCGACAACGAATGCAAAAAGAACAAAAACAGAAATGTCATCTGCCTTTGGTCGAATGCTTCTACAGTTTGCATGTAATGCAGAAAAAAAAAACTTGCCACAAGAAAACTTACAATTAAAAGTCTCAACTGTGTAGTATCTGCAGTTATCCTCTCGGTTCATCATCACGAAAAAGGAAAGGCAATTAATTCGCATTCAATTTAGTCTTTAACAGATGATTTTATCTAAGTCTCCTTCAAGAGCAATGTGAATTATGTCGGAGTATTCATCTTTACAAGCACCTTGCCTCCAGTTGTCCAGGCATATTCCTATTTGGCGGCCTTATTCCTATTAATTGCAGCCGAAAGCAGTGCCTTCTTTTTTGGCGTCAAGTGCTCGTTCACAAAAACCGGCGTTGTTCCTTCAAGACCAAGCATTGAGCTGTCGAACTTCTTTTTTCTGCACTTTGACAACAGCTCATTATGCTGATTGCGTCTCACAGAGCGAAGAACTGTGTTTTTGACATCCGCGTTAAATGTACGCACATAGTGACACGTGTCAATGTCAACTATGGTGTCAATGGTTACCCTTACACTCTCGCCTATTTTGCTTATCATTGCAAGCGGGTCCTTTCCATCCGGGTCGCCCTTAATCTCGAGGTTGTTCAGGCGCTGGTATTGCTTGAGCTCTTCACATCTTTGTGATAACCGGGCATTTTCGCCTTTCAGTTCCATGCTCTGTTTGAACAATTCCTGGATTTCAAGCCTCAAATTATTGATCTCCGCAGTAGTATCTTTCACATCATTGCAAATATCAGTGCAGTAGGATACATCTTAAACTGCGGCATTCCTTCCCTTAAGTCACGCCTCAAATTCTCGAGAGCCTTTGTCATCTCACGCAATTATTTCATACTTGTGATGTCCTGTTCCGAAGGCACGCCGCTTCCCTTAGCAGTGCCCTTTCCAGTATCTTTTCCCGCCATTACACATGAAAGCACATGCACAATACAGCACAGGTAGCAGCAGTGGATTGTTCGACAGCAGTGCACTGCAAAGATTTACAAAATGTGTAGCACAAAGTTCCTCACCTGCGAAGGCAAAGAATGGATGGTGATCAGATTCGTGCTGTGAGTGCACCGCCGCCGAACTGTGCAATGCAGTCTGTGTGGCCACGGCCGATCTCGAGGGGGACGCGCGCGCTCTTTCATACGGCCTTCGCATTCGCCGCGGAAGCAACGCGAGTTTTTCTCAGGGGGAGACGCCGCCCGCTGCCGCTAGAGGTGCGACGACCCTACCGCTGGCACCACGCCTGCACCTGCGGCAGCGGGTGGCTTCATGATGAGCGCAGCACCGAAATCAAAGAAAACAAAATGCTGATCGGTGCTTAAGCTGCGTATCTTCAACACAGTCCACATGTGCACAGATTCTTCATAACAAACTTTGCTCGAAGAAAACGTTTAAAAGGAGGAATCACTCTCCCATTCCTCAGAACTAGGTCGAGCATTTGTTATTTTTAAATCCACAAGGAAATACTCTGATCATTTCCTCTCGTACATATCATGGTCCGTGATTAAACAAAAAAGTTAATGCCAAGGGGAAGAGAATGAAAACTCAGAAAGCAAAAGTTTTGCGCTCGTCCCATAAAAAAAAAATGTACCATATCGCGGAGAAAATTGTGCACGACGCGTGAGCCGTAAATCTGATATCGCCGGAGCTAGTAGCTTGAGACGATACTTGTAGAGTTGGAAGTCAGACTTACCTACACTAACGTTGAGCGGTCAAATAAATTGATTGCTGGGAGATACATATAGTACCTAATGACGCCGATACCGCTTTTCGGAGGTCTTCAATATACTTATTTTCGCCCTCATATACGTAACAACCTACTTAAACGAGAGGACTGGATCGATAGCTCAAGAGAATATTAACTACTAATGTGCGAGCAAGTGACAAGAAACATTGTGATGCATTGTTCTCTGCTAGAAGCCAATGGCACGCGGCCATTCAGCTTTTGTTTGTGAAACGAGAGGCCATCAGATTACTCTGGAATGTCTGCAGCTGCGCGCGTCTCTCTTCATGTTCAATATTGTCGCAGGCGCATTAGGCGTCTAATGTTTCAAGTTCCTTATCACCTTTCATTTTTTCAAGGTCGAGAGCGACCGTCCTTCTTACCTTGGTTGATTGAGCACATGTTTTATCGCTGCGCCGCTGAGCTGCTTTCGTTTTGAGGACTCGAGTTCGCCCAATAAATAGTTTTCGAGTTGGACGCAAGCTTTTTTGTCGTCACTCTGGCCTGAATAACATCAATACAACGTAACAGAAGCAACCAGTGCAAGCTGCATGTGCTGCCACAAATATTGACGCGTACTGAGTATTGCAATTTCAGAAAATTTTATGTCCAGAGAGTGATTTCAGCTCCCATAAAGAGCGCCATTTTTTGTTGTCCACGTATATTCAACCTGCGGCGTGTCCACAAGTTGCCTAAAAATATCTGGTTTAAATATATTTGCCAAAGATCTCACATTATGCAGTGGAATGTTCAATGCCCTCTATTCTCTTAAATTCAGGGACATTTATTAACATGTAAGCATCAGAAATCTTAATTTTTAGTTTTTTGCATTGTAAGCAAATCCAGCTGATATATCGCACATTGCTGTGAGGTATAGTGGAGCTCCGATAGGTTGCGGAAAACTTTTTGGGGTACAACTTCGTTTTCTGACTTGAGGAAAGTTCATGCTCTCGGGAGGTTTATCGAAAGCGATGGCGAGGCGACAGATATGCAGGAGAATAATGCAAAGCTGGTAGTCATCGCCTCTGAAATAGGTCTGTTCGCTCGTGAAGGCTGATTTTATTCAGAGAGCACTGTTCCGAACTACTTTTGATTTGCTAGCAGCTAGCTCCTGCTTGCAGTTACTGTCAGCAACTGACTTAATAATTTCTGCGTTGTGATCGGGTGCGACGGGCGGTCGTGAGACGCCGCCAAACTTAAAAATGCCTTTCCTAGAGGACATCTTGGAGGTCACGTGCGTGCAATGTTGTCAAGATACCGTGGGCGGCTGTGGCATTGGTTGGCGCCGAAGTTACAATTAATCGGGCCAACCTGCCCACCACTGCACTCTCCGTAAGTTCGGAGGGGGAGGAGCGACAAACTTCTCCACCCCGCGTGCGAAAGATTGTGATTCGACTGCTGACGGGCGATAGGGGCCACGCCTGATTAGTCGTTGACCGGAGGCATGAGGCGTAGGCAAGTTCCGTAGCGAATTAATTTAATTAGGCAAACAACAACCAACTATTACAGTATGCCCGAGAAGGTAGCGCCGTACACTGACGTGACGCAAATAACACAAGCACCAATTGAACACGTTAACACAACCATTAACACAAAGAAAGAAACATCAGGGCGATTGCTATACAAAAATGTTACGAGACGGAAATACAGTACAAAGGATTACAACGAGAAACACAGAAAGCAAAAATACAAAGATGAAAGAGTTGAAGTGAGTGGTGAGAAACGATGGCTTAGCTACGGAGTGGCAAGGTCCGGTCGCAGGGAGCGTCGGGCTGCGGTTGCTCGTCGCGGGGCTGATGGGGGCTTGCGGATACGGGCGAACTTGGGCCTCGCGTCTTCGGGACCACCGTCGCTGCGCTCTACGCCTCAGATCTCCGCCAAGGCTCCTTGCCGACCACTTCCCTGGCTGACCTCACTCACGATCGCACGCACCGAAATCTCCAGACCAACTGCCAGCTCGCGGCGTTCCCGTCGCCCCCTTCGCATGGCAAAGAATGAAAAAAAAAAACACAGGGAAAAAAAAGACTCTTCAGGAGCCACGCACAGAGGAATGCAGCTCCCAAAATGAAAAAAAAAGAACACACGAAGGAACGTCGAAAGAATCCGGCACAATGCCTTAACCCCACGAGGAGTCATTGGGTGCCGCGAACAGTGCCGGGGCATTCAATCCGCTTCTGCTGTTCCCAACACGTGCAAGCGCTTGCCACCTGTATGGCAACAATGATAGGAGGGGGGGGGGAGTAGTTTTGAGTGACCCCTCCAGGGCTATGGTGAGAATGCCGTTCCCCAGCGGGGGAGGGGGAAAAATCGTCGATGCCGCTCCGCGACATGTTTCTGGGAAACAAAGGTCAAAGCTGGACAGGGCAGGCATGAACTTTGTGACACAACCACCACGAAAAGAATGATAGTCTCAATAACATTCACAAACAAAACACAAATTTCCTGCGTGCACACCACCTCGTCGTATCACCAGTTTTCCACGAAGGCTCGCAGGATAGCGCACCGACACACGCCTCACGCACTGCCACACCTCACGCAGTCACGTCCCAGTTAGTCAAACAGTTCGACACTGCACATTCGGTTGTAACAGTCCAACACTGAAACACGACCACACGCAAACATCTTGCGCTGCATAACATTTCAAAACACTACCAACAATGCACAAAATAACAATAAAAAGAAATTTCTAGCTAAGGGTGAAACTGGGCCGTCGCAACGCGTTTAGTTCACCCCATGACTATTCACACCCGGCTGAGGTAGTCCGCGCCGACGTTATCTTTTCCCTTAATGCTCTCGACCCCGAAGTCGTACTCCTGTAGGAGCAGCGCCCAGCGAAGCAGCCATGAATTCATAAACTGAGTCTCGTTCAGATATTTCAGTGGTTGATGATCTGTCTGGACGGTGAATCGTTTTCCGTAGAGGTAGAAATTGAAGCGCTTGATAGTGGTAGTGGTCAAGTTGCACACGGCCCACGTGGTGTATCCGGGCCGATCGGAAAACAGCTCATTATGTCGAGAAATGAGGGACCGCAGCTCCTGTGCCTGTGGTGGGGTCAGTTTCTCGGACGGCGCGACATCGCAGTGGTCGGCTTGTTCCCCGAAAGGCCACACCAGCGCCCCATCGTCTATATTGAAGGCTACCGCCGCTACCACCGGCACGTGAGAGTCGGTTTCAGGGACCCGGCTGAAGTATTTCTTCAGCATATTGACATGGAATGTTTTTGCGTTGCCCTCAACATCTACCACGTAGTCGACTTCTCCCTTTTTCCCTTTAACCACATAGGGGCCCTTCCATTTCATCGTGAGCTTATTGTGCTCGGTGGGGAGCAGTAAGAGCACCTGGTCTCCAACCTGTAATGCCCTCGATTTATACCCGCGGTCGTAATACCGCTGGTATCGCTCACCTGCCTCTTCTAGAGCCTCATGTGCTATCTCACAGGCCGTTTCGAGCCTCTCTCGCAGGTCAATCACATACTGGTAGGCCGTCTTGTCTCCTCTTCCAGTTTGTCCCCCGTCCACAATTCCTTCAGTATAGTGAGGGGGCCTCGCACGTTCCGCCCGTACAAAAGCTCGAACGGGGAGAACCCAGTGCTTGCCTGGGGGACCTCCCTGTGGGCGAACAAAAGCGGCTCGATAAACCGATCCCACTCCTTGGGCTGTTCTGTGCACATGCGGCGGAGCATCTTCTTGAGCGTCCCGTTGAGCCTTTACACGAGGCCGTTGGCCATCGGGTGGTAGGGCGAGGTGGTCTGCAGGCGAAGAGACAGCAGACGGCCCACTTATGCCATGAGTTCCGAGGTGAAATTCGACCCTCGGTCGCTCAACACCTCCTCCGGAACACCCACTCGGGCGAAAATTTGTAAGAGAGCCTCGGCCACCCGCTCGGTCTCGATGCTGGGCAGGGCGACGGCCTCTGGAAACCGGGTCGCATAGTCGACTAGCGGCATGATGTAGTGATTCCCCTTCCGAGTTGTGGGCTTGAATTCGCGCCTCGGGTAGTGTTTTGACCGAGCGGTCCACCAGGTAAACGGCTCGGTGTCGGCCAGTAAGTTGGGACTTTGTTACAAGGTCTCGGTTGGCAATAACAATGTTACACCCCGTGTCTCTCAACACCTTTATCCTCTGCCCAGCAATGAGGCCTTCAACGACGGGAAGGACCCTGGACTCTTGGGCCCTGCCGAGGTTCACCACTGGCAGGAACTAGCCATCTTTCAGCTCTAGATAGCCGTTTTGAATGCAGGCCGACACGTCCATTGCTCCAGGGCGTGCCCGGTTGCCCTGCTCAGGATTTCTCCGGCTCTCCTTGCAATGCGCCGCGACGTGCGCCGATCGCGCGCAAATCTAGCAGCGTGGTGTGGATGATACTGCCGCGGGTAGCGGTTTTCCCTGGTGGCCCTTGCGGCCAGCGTCGGAGGACTTGTCTACCGGCCGGTCCTCACGTTTCAGTTCGCGCCGGCCAAAGTATGTGGACCCCCTAGCAGTGACATAGTTGTCTGCCCTTTGTAGCAGCTCATTCTGATCGCCCGCCGTTTTCTCCTTCAGGAAGGTAGCCATCGACGGCGTGCAGTTCTTTAGAAACTAGTGCCTCAAAAGGAGCCTCTTGATACCCTCGTAGGTCTTCTCACACAAAGAGAGCTGTACCCACCGCTCCTAGTAATTCTCTAATCGGGAGAAGAAATGGGACGGGTTTTCGTGCTCGTGGGGGGCTTCTGTCCGGAACTTCTGTCGAAATCCCTCCTCCGTCAAGCGGAAACGAAGCAGAAGAGCTCGCTTGACCTTGTCATAGTCTACCGCATCCGCTCCCGGCATGCGGCCAAAAACGCTCAACGCCTCTCCCTCAAGGCACGTGCTAAGAGAAGTAGCCCACTAGTCTCGCGGCCACTTATGCGCCTCTGCGACTCGTTCGAACCGTGTCAGGTTGGCGTCCAAGTCGTCCGTTTTATCGTTAAACGGCGCCATTAGCTTATGTGGATTGACGACCGTGAAACGCGATGTAGGTTCACTTTGAACCGAAGCGGAATCTGAACCAGCGCTCCCGCCACCCTCGCCTCTCGCGTGGAGAATTTGTAGTTCAGCGTTCAGTTCGAGCATTCGACGAGCGGAGCGCGCCTTGTCCCTTTCTTCCTCCTCGAGCAGCCGCTGCTCTTCTTTCATGCGCTCGCGCTGTTTCGCGCGCTCATCTCTGAAGAATTCCTGGAGGGCGACCCCCTCGAAGCCTAGCTGCTTCCCGAGAGCAATTATTTTTTCTAACTCTGCCTTTGCACCAACGGTTTTTTGTTCTCAGTTCTGACAGTACGTGAGATATTACTTGAACGCTATGCCTCGCGGTCACGGCCAATCGTGGTCAGGAAGTCCTGTCGCGGACGCCAGTTTGTCAAGATATCGTGGGCGGCTGTGGTGTTGGTTGGCGCCGAAGTTACAATTAATCGGGCCAACCTGCCCACCACTGCACTCTCCGTAAGTTCGGAGGGGGAGGAGCGACAAACTTCTGCACCCCGCGTGCGAAAGATTGTGATTTGACTGCTGACCGGCGATAGGGGCCACGCCTGATTAGTCGTTGACCGGAGGCATGAGGCGTAGGCAAGTTCCGTAGCGAATTAATTTAATTAGGCAAACAACAACCAAGTATTACAATATGCCCGACAAGGTAGCGCCGTACACTGACGTGACGCAAATAACACAAGCACCAATTGAACACGTTAACACAACCATTAACACAAAGAAAGAAACATCAGGGCGATTGCTATACAAAAATGTTACGAGACGGAAATACAGTACAAAGGATTACAACGAGAAACACAGAAAGCAAAAATACAAAGATAAAAGAGTTGAAGTGAGTGGTGAGAAACGATGGCTTAGCTACGGAGTGGCAAGGTCCGGTCTCAGGGAGCGTCGGGCTGCGGTTGCTCGTCGCGGGGCTGATGGGGGCTTGCGGATACGGGCGAACTTGGGCCTCGCGTCTTCGGGACCACCGTCGCTGCGCTCTACGCCTCAGATCTCCGCCAAGGCTCCTTGCCGACCACTTCCCTGGCTGACCTCACTCACGATCGCACGCACCGAAATCTCCAGACCAACTGCCAGCTCGCGGCGTTCCCGTCGCCCCCTTCGCATGGCAAAGAATGAAAAAAAAACAACAACACAGGGAAAAAAAAAGACTCTTCAGGAGCCACGCACAGAGGAATGCAGCTCCCAAAATGAAAAAAAATGAACACACGAAGGAATGTCGAAAGAATTCGGCACAATGCCTTAATCCCACGAGGAGTCATTGGGGGCCGCGAACAGTGCCGAGGCATTCAATCCGCTTCTGCTGTTCCCAACACGTGCAAGCGCTTGCCACCTGTATGGCAACAATGCTAGGATGGGGGGGGGGGGGGGAGTAGTTTTGAGTGGCCCCTCCAGCGCTATGGTGAGAATGCCGTTCCCCAGCGGGGGAGGGGAAAAAGTCGTCGACGCCGCTCCGCGACATGTTTCTGGGAAACAAAGGTCAAAGCTGGACAGTGCAGGCATGAACTTTGTGACAAACGTGCTCTGCTCCTGCGGCCAGGGTTGGGTTCTGTGTATACCCGCTCCTTTCGCGAATGCGTTTTCCTGGGGAGAACCATGAATCCTTGCTAATTCCGCTGTTTTGCAAAACTAAAGCAACTGCGTTTGAAATTTCAGGAGCTATATTTACGCTGCAGAATGCTTTACTGTTTAAAACTTGCCATCCAAGTGTTACACGTAGCATACCATTCTACACACAAAGAGGGATAGCATTGCTTTATAGCCAAATATATGGGAAGAACGTGTTGACGTCTGTGTTCGAAGCATACATTCGACCACACACAGTGGTGCTAAAGGAGAGAGCGCGCAAACGTTATTCCGTGTTTCCAGATTTCTCCCATGGCAAAGGGGCTGAATACGCGGTCTTTGCGTAAAGCGTAAGGGGTAAAATATAAAGGCTTGACGGTTACCAATGGCGTGGGCGGAACTAGGAGCGAGCGCGCGTTCTCCTTCCGCGTGAACGGTGGTCGCAGCGACGGAGCGGTGGGGCAGTGGCGACCCCACCGAGGTGCGGCGGGAGGCGGAAACAGACCCCATCACGATGGCCGTAAGAAGAAAAGCGTGCGCTCCCCTCGAGACCGGCCGTGGTGCGGCCTCTTTTA
Organism: Amblyomma americanum; assembly: GCA_030143305.2. Classification (NCBI taxonomy): domain Eukaryota; kingdom Metazoa; phylum Arthropoda; class Arachnida; order Ixodida; family Ixodidae; genus Amblyomma; species Amblyomma americanum. The sequence goes on from JARKHS020003956.1 coordinate 25,831, forward strand.
TAGCGTGCGTAGTCTTCGGGAGGGGGGGGGGGGGGGGGGTGATCAGATTCGTGCTGTGAGTGCACTTCTCTACTACAGATTGGATTTAGAATGCTAGCGTGAAATAACATATTTTCGATCCCATAAATTCTAGGTATACTTTTCCGCTGCAGAAGTGTCAACACTACAAAAAAGCCAGTTATGTTAGTGCTTGCTTCAAGAGCCTGATATTGGCATTAAATTGCTAGTGTTGATGCACGACAGTGCCCCTGGGTGTCGGCATGACATTGATTCTGAAATTTTCGTAGTGCATTTTTGCATTTGAATGATACGAAAGATATACATTTTTAAGCCATATTTTCATAAACACAGCTTGAAAACAGCGGTAACAAAAAGTTTTCTGAATAAACGTCGGTAAAACCCAGAGTTTCACACCATAAAATGTCAAATGCAATGTTTACACGCGGATGTTGACTAAACTACTTGCATAATTAAATTTTTATTACATCGTGGTATAGAGCTGCTCTTACCAGCAAGTAAAGCACATCATATAACAGCTTGTATAGTGCTAGGGTTTGCGCGGATAATATAATTTCGCGTTTTTCTCGTTTTGCGATTAGGTGGATTTGGCTCATTTCAATAAGAAAAAACATTTATCATCTCCTTATTGATAGTTCGAATATGGTTGATTTCCGAGTAGTCTTTACGAGAGCCTGTCTGATCATTCTGTTGAACTCAAACTTCCCCATGACTACATTAGCGATTACCTCAGTAAATTCACTGTAGGCAACGGGCAGCAAGTTGATAGGTATGTAATTTTTCAAGTCCTTGACGTCTGCTTCTGTATGGAGCGTAGGCGCTAGCCAGTCGCAAATAGCTAGGTGAATGCTGACTACACATTTGTGTACGTTCTACAACTATGTATGCTTTTAGCTTGGCGTAGTGCAGGTGTCATCTCATAACCTCATGACCGGAGCAAAGCGCATATCCAGGAAGGGGGGGAGGGGGACGACGAGGGGTCACGGGCACGACATCCCGAAATCCAGTTCAACGCCCCCCCCCCCTCCCCCGTTCTCTTGGCGGTGCTCAGCCCCCCGCCAGCTAGAGGAAATACCTTGGGCCCCTCCCGAAGAAAAAAAAAAAATCCTGGCTACGCGCCTGACAGAGCGCAGGTAATAAAATACCGCACGCCCTTGGGGTTAAGATCATTTGACTACGCGTCACTTCACAAGGCTTTGACATGGAGCCCTGACCAATAACCTTCCGTTCCCTGGCGAAACGCGTGAGGAATAGTCTCGCGGCCTCAGATATCCATAAACACGGAGGACCAAGTGTCCTTGTCTTTGAGTTTATATCGAGGCAGGTGACCCCGTTTCTACGGCTAACAAAGCCTTGGAGGGGCTCATTCTTTCGAAGTGGGCCCTTCTTGCTGCTAGCAAGGCTTCCAACCAGGGGAAATACCTTGCCTTCTTGAGCTGCATGTAAGGATACTCATGTACGAATAATACCTATTCAGACAGTTATCTATACCGTTTGGGAAAAAACCATTTCCTTCTGCGTCATACGCGCGTTACTTGAAACAGTGCAACATATTTTGCTTGTATACCCACCCTACACACATGAAAAACGCCATTACAGATTTAAAATGGAGAAGGTTGCGCAAAAGCCACTAACGTTGAGAAGCATATTCGCTCTCTTGCTATGCCCTGCGCAGAAACGCTCAACATGAGCTTTTAATTTTTCTGCTTCCAGAATATTGCCCTTAATGACAAATTAATAATGGACTCTGGTACAACGTAACAACTGTGACACTGAAAAATTTCATAGCCATCAGTATCGTTATTGGCACAATTTTTTTTTTGCTCATTCTCACCTAATACCGTACTGCTCCTAAGCAGCTTCCCAACAATGAGTGCATGTCAGCGGTTTTTGTAGGGCAGCAAAGCTATCCATCATTGATTCACGAGCTTTCATTCTATCTCACAGTTGGCAAAAGCTTTACTGCAGTGTGCTATCCGGTAGGCAGAATTGTGGCCTCACCGTTAGATTATGACACTCCTTAACGACCTCTCACGATTTGTCTGAGGCCTTCGTGCCGTGTCAGCACCTATAATTGGCGCAGAGCCAGTCTCTTTTCTTACCATCATTCTTGAGCTTTCATCTTTTTTATTCTTACATATGATCAGCAATTGGACGCGTTTCTAGATCCAGCTTCTTGCTTTTCCTTTCCCGCTTGTCTATTCTTTATTTACCCGCGTTTTTATAATTGAGGGAAGAGTAGAAAATAAGAAGTACCCTCTTTTACGACACCTCTTCAGCTTCACCGTTTGCGTCCCTAAGGAACACCACAGACCACTCACCTTGCGTTTTTAATGCAGAGGCCTTTTGGAAGGGATCCTGGACAGCGCCTCAACGAGCTTATCGGGCAGCCTTCGCATAGTAAGAGGAGCTTGCCTGCTCGTAGTGCGCGCCGATATGAAGCATTAAAATGAAATGTGTCCCCCCCCCCCCCCCCCCCCATACCAGTATACGTTTGAGACACATCTGTATTCTGAAATCGTGACCGAATTTCAGTAATCTTTCCAATAGTGTTACCTTTTAAAAGCTAGCCCGCGTACTTCCAGAGGCGAACAATTCGACCGCCATCTCTGAGACCGAGGTCCCACAGCTCCTCGGCAATGTCTTTAACCGACCTCAGCTATCTGGGCACGCATCGGCTAGACGCCAACAGATGTGCAGATGTGCTTGAGCGGCCAGACGTTGCGTTACATGGTCGAGGGCTTTGCTTTCAGGGTTACCCGGTACCGACATCGGGAGGTAGGCATCGACTTCTCGGCTTACCGCGGTCACTGAGCACCCATGAACCGAAAAGTTGGCCGGTTATGTAACGCCGGTCCTCGTATAAGAGCCGATTTGCATCTCTTCGCGCGTTACTCAATGAAAAGCTCGTGCTCGTGAGGAGGACACGGAATACGGCGCGGTGCCAGTGGGGTCTCAAGGTGATTCCCGTGCGTAGCTTGTCGCGATCGGATCCGTCTCTAAGGGCGGCTGATGGCCTTTTGCGACTGATTCAGCCACTGATCACCGAATCGCAGGCAACAATCTGCGGTCGAGGGCTTTGATAAACTTTTGATTGCGCGATTGCAAATATGGCGAATCAGACAACCCTGTTTTGATCACAGAATGTGCGGAAAATGACGAACAGAGAAATAGGGCAAGATTATCCAAAAGTTGCAGCTCTCGATCCTTTAGCGAGTGAGGTCGAAAAGGTTTGCAGCGGACGAAGTGTTACAGACACATATTAAAGCGCTTAAGGACGACTCCGTCGGCTTACACTGACTGTAAAATCATATGTCGCCCAAAGTCTCTTGGTGTACTCTTTCCAAAAGCTCAATATGAGGTACCTTAAGTTGCGGCAAAAATAAGGCACGTAGGTGTCAGTGGCCGGGAGCCGTCGGTTTTCTTCGTTTCATGCTTCTTCTTTTTTTTTTTTTGAAGCGGTGTTTATTGCCTCAGGGCATAAAGACTATGAAGTGAGAGATGAGTAAGATGGTTAAATGAATTTTGAAAAGAGGTGGGCTGATTTGATGAAATCAAGAAGTGATCGATGATATGGACCCTGTGTTCAGGCAATATAGGAATCCGGATTGTCCTGTGAGAGTCCCACTGTCGCCAGGTGCCGAATTTTTGTCGGCTTCAGCGCCGGGCAGGCCCACAACAGGTGGTGGATATCCGCCTCACAGTCTCTGTTCTTGCAGACTGGACACCCGGGGTGGGAATATAAATTTTTGAAATGCGGCCACTTGCGTGTCACAGCTGGAGTTAGGGCAACCCCGACCTGTATCCTCCGAAACGCAACCTCCTCTGCACGGGTAAGACCACAGGGGAGGGTTACCGCACACGGAGGGAGTAGAGCACGTGTGCAGCGCCGGAGGTGTTCCTTTCTTGTTAAAAGGAGGTGTTGTCATCCAGAGTGAGGACTCGAGGCAAAGACGAGGTTGGGGTCGAAAGGCGGGTCGCAGAATCTGCGCGGCTTTGTGCGCTCAGGAGGTCACGCGGGACCCACTCAATACGGATTTGCTGCAGGATGCGTGCCGCTAGACGATGGATGTCTTGGCAGATTTCTGGGGTGCGAGTGACTCGTCGTAGTAATCGTGTGACGTGAAGGGCGTCGGTGCGAATGACAATGCGGGCCGTAGGTAGGTAGCATGGGAACGGCGGCCACAGAGCAAAGTGCCTCTTGAACCGCAAGCATCTCCGCACAGCAGGAGGAAGGAGGTTCTGAGAGGCGAAACCTTGACGGTTTGTTCAGAGCAGGCTTGCAAGGACAGTAAACTTCCGTTGTTGTTTCGCAGGCCTGGATGCTTGCGTCAACGTACATAACGATGGAGCCATGCGGCAGATTGGCGTCTTGCTCTGTAATTCGGTCGCGAAACGACGATGCCGCGCGGGTAGATGAGGGCTGACGTAGATCAGTTTCATGCTTCTATTTCTAACAAAACCCACTGGTACTAAATCAAACAATTATATCATACGGTACATTTCTCGTAAACAGCATTGATTTTTCCCACGCGTAGGATTTGTATACGACATCAGTACCTCCGTAGCGCTTCGCTGGTCAGGCATGTTGCCGAGGGCGCCACTATAATATGTCGCACCCAAATTGACTGGCACATGTCTGGGCTGGCACAGACCATGCACAGCGTGTAACTTTAACGATCACAGGCATCTTTGAATTCGGTTTCGACAAGATCTGCCAAGGCGGAAAGAATGTTAGCAATTTAATGCTAGGAGCGCAAGCGGTCGTTGTTTTCGTATAGCATAGCACGCTTGTTAAGAAACGAAGTATAACAGGGAAGGAAGAAAATAACCTAAACTTCGTTAAAAAATGTGCTGCGCGAAGATTACTCTGTCCTGAGGACAGATATAATGAATTCGATTAAACTTTCAGCCTCTTCGCTGGGACTGTTATTGTCACGAAAGGCGCCGAACTTCGGATGAATGGTGCGAGGTCTTGGCGTAGGAATCTTGATCTATAAATTTATATCTATCTGAACATTGACGCCATTCCATTACCCCCGTATCCATACCCTTCACCCTCAACGTGCATAGCCTGGCTAGCCTCGGGATTGGCTTTGGCGACCTTGGCGCAGGACATCCTCGACTCTCAATGCTGAGTCGCAATAAAATTATTTCCCTCTCGTATCATTACCGATTTATTCAGGAGCTGGCTGTTATCGCAGTAAAGCTGAATAGTGGGCGAAGTTGTTGAAAATTTAGGGTTATACGCTACCTCCGGTCACGATCTCGTCGTGGTCGAAAGGGTGCATCAAGACGTTGAATCGGTAGTGATTGAAAGATTATTACTACACTGCAGTGATTGCCGAGTGGATTGCGAGAAAAAAGAAGCAGGCAGGCGAACAGGCGGCAAGAAAATATGCCACAAACACCAGGAATAGATGTGGAGAGAAGGCCTGGGGAAAAACAAATAACGCTAGAATCCTAAATACGTTCTTCCGCAGAAACAAGAAGACGGAGTGAACGCGGAAAGCCTGAGCGAAGCAACCGAAGGTGAAATCGACTTCATAATGGGCTTTCATTCAGGCCTTGTATGGTGAGGTTAGCCAAGATGAAGTTTAATAACCGCACTGGCGCCCGGTCCAGAATTACTCAGTATTTAAAAAACAAACGGTGAAAAGTTGCGAAGAGAAGAGCGATATAAAACATTTAGCGCAGAGTGAAAACTTCCTCCTTCTATCCTTCAGTATGTTGGTCGATAACAAATGTTCTGCTTTTACAAAACAAGATGAGGGTAGCATTAAGGCGGCGCTTAGAAATCTTATCAATATGCTGTGTACCCTCGACAAAAGGTCGCACTTTTTTTCGAGATTGTGGAGATGTGTAGCCCTCACACGAAAGCGGCATTTTTCAGCTCAGTTTTGAAAGTTCGTTCCGGTGAAACTGCTTTACTGTATCACTATAGCCTGACACTATACCTGGTGCCTTTAATGTCGTTCGTCGCTATCGCTTCTGCCGCTTCCCGGGCCCAGCTGCTCACCACCCTCATGAATGAAGTCATTTCCTCTTCCATCAACTGCATTCCCAATTCCTGTAACTTTAAAACTTTCAACGATGATGTTCAGGGATACTGCACGCCACTAATTCAAAATCGGCGAGCAAGCAAGTTGAAGAGGCGCTCCTCTTAGCCTTCCGGTCGGCGTCACTTGGTGGTCAGCCATTGCCATCCACTTCCACTGCGGGCGTCTGAATTCAGGAATAACTGCAGGCAGCTGAACTGTGTTGAATGCTGGAAGATGGTAAAAAAAACTGGAGGGGCACTGAAGCTCCTCATTAAGGGCATGACGCGATAACTTTATTGTGTTATGCCCGTATATGCGGGATTGGTCATGCGCTAATTTACATTCGTAAATCACAGAGTCCTCATACCACTGCTGGCGCAGTGCTGCACGTGGCAGTTAAGCGATGTGCCACTGCCCCGGCAGGCGGCTGTTTCAAACACAGCCACCCGTGGCACCTGCGAGACCCAGGTTGCAGTTCCCGAGCAACGTCTCACGAACAGTCATTAATTTTACTGCCACCTGCTATAGCCGAGAGCTTTGAAATAATTTAGACAAACTGGAGATATCTAACGTGCACTGACATCGCTCACCACACGGGCGCCTTTTGCATTTCGCCTGCATCGAAACACGGTTGCCGCGCCCTTGCGATCAGCAGCAGAGCGCCCTGTTCCCGGAGTACAATATTCACGCACTAAGAGACATGGGCGGCAGTGGCATAAGCATCATGAATAAGTTAGTTCAAGAGCGGAGAAATTATTTCCTTATAAGCAGGGTGTTTCGCCTAAAGTGTTCTCCAATTTTTAAAAACAGGATTTTGGAGTTAGAAGAGAGTTTTTTTTTTCAGCACAGCATTTTCATAGATGCAGCGCATCAGAATAGAGCAAAGACGTGCTAACAGATAGGTTGGTTATCTAATACGAAATAGTTAATCTTGTAAGTCTTACTATTAATCCCGTTATTTACAGTGAGGTGTTTATCCCACCGTAAGTAATATTCATATTAGTTTTCAAAATTTCAAAAACGCAATTACCTTGGCGCTGCGGCCCAACAAATGTTTCCTACAATGCGCCACAAAACAAGCGCTTTCGAAAAGCTTATGCAAAGCAACCACTCCAGTGCACGTAACTCGTCGAAATACCCTATCTTTGCTGGGCCGCGCCACTGAGGGCAAATGCGTTTTCGAAGCTCTAAATAACCGGTATGAATATTACTTACGGTGGGCTACAAGCCTCTCAGTAAATTAGGAGATTAACGGCATTAGTTTAAAAGTTAACTACCGAGTATTATTTAATCAGCCTACTAGTTAGCACTTCTTAGCTGTGTTATGATACTCTACACCACTGAAAATACCATGCCGAAAAAAAGCGATCTCTATATTCATGAAGCGTATTATATTATAGTTGCAGATCATCATAGATGAAGCACCCTGTATACCGATCCACAATAGTTATGAAATTAATGGTTAAGAGTAGGCTTGTCGAGCGAATGGGATTTCCAGCTGCAAAGAGGAAATGAGAGATGAAAGCCTCACAAGAAATTCAAAGGAAAACCGTGTCTTGAGAGGGTAAGCCAAAGACATGCTCCTGAAGTTCGGCTTATGTATTGTCGCCAGCAACCTCGGGACACTACACCTGATACCCCATGGAAGGACTTTAACGTAATATTATTCTTTAACAAGGATGACGTTGGAGATCTGGAACAATATGCACTCCTTTTGGCTCCCTACGCGGTGATTGCAAGAAATTTACAGGGGCAGCTCTCCAGAATTGCAAATTGTACTTCTACACCTGCAATTGTTACGCTGCCTGAGAGTTTCAAGGAAACGAATAGAACCCTGCACAGTACACAGGTCGTGGACTCGACAAGAAAAAAAAATGAGCAACGAATCAGTGCTCATCGATGGAAGCTGAGGAATGGACATTTCTTCCTGCAAAATCTTCGCTGGCGCGCACCCAGAGAGTGTAGCCCGAAGCGCCACGTGTGGTGTCGGCGGCGCCGCACCCTTGATCACCATCCTCCCTCCCGGGGCGATTAGCAGCCTTTTTTCTAACGTGCCCCTGATCTCCCTATTATAATAGTGAATTCGCGACTCGTGAACAGACGTCAGCAGCGCTGTGGTTAGGTCTGCGCCCTCCGCATCCTCTGGTTATTTCGCATGCAATGTGGTCACCTCAGGCGTAACAGGCGCCTAGGTGGTCCGATATACGCTCTCTCTAATAGGAATTCGATGCTCTAAAGCTCTCGAATGTCTCCGGTAGTGTGCGGAACACATGTTGGTGATGGAGAGACCCCGAGGCAAGACAACATATTGCTGTCAATTGACCGCAAAGACAATGCGGTCACCGTTCTGCCTTCTCACAAATGATTAGGCACCTATTGGCACAAAAGTTTGTATTCGATTGAAGTGAAATCGACGTGAAATTTCAAGTATAATTGGCAAGCTTAAAAATAATATATCTCCAGGGGTGGATGGACTTCATGCAAAATGAAATAAAATAAACATCGCCTTTGATATGTGAAGTTCTCAGCCACATAACTAACCTTACTCTGACAACAGGCCTATTTCCTAAACAATTAAAAATCGCCAAAGTCACTGCCATATTCAAAGGAGGTGATACAAATACTTTACCTAACTATCGACCTTTTTCAGTACTCTCTGCAATATCTAAAATATTTGAAAGCATCATTCATGAGAGACTAGTCTCATTTTTTGAAAGGAATCAGGTGATAACTCAGTGTCATTATGGCTTTTGCAAGCTTCGGTGGACTAATAATGCTTTCGTATACATCAAAGACAAGATAATTGAAAGCATGGAAGGTAGAAAATATACACTAGGCTTGTTTTTATACATTCAGAGAGCTTTTGATTTCATACAGTTCGATTTATTACTCAACAAATTATCAAGATACGGTGTCAGAGGTATTGTACTAGATCTTCTAAATAACTATCTGAATGATCATTATCAATTCGTGAAAATTGATGATGCGGTATCAACACTCGCGAAGCTAAAACAAGGAGTACCACAAGGATCAATATTGGGCCCATTACTGTTTGTTGTCTATATCAATGACATTGTCCAAATAGATAGTTCTGCTCAAACTATAATGTATGCTGATGATACCAATGTCTTCTTTTCGCATACCCTACTGACACTAGAATCTTCTGTAAATGACTACCTTGTACATCTTTCAAAGTGGTTAAGAAGAGACAAGTTAAGATTAAATGCCTCAAAAACAACATATCTCATATTTCGTCCTGCCAGCAAACCTCTATGCCCCAAGCTTAACGTGAAATCTGGGAACACCTTTAAAAGACAAGTTCAGACACAAAAATTTCTCGGGGTTTAATTTCAGGAAGAGATGAGCTGGTCTGTACACGTAAGAAACCAAAGTGTAGAACTTGCCCGCACAGTTGGATGTCTTTAATAAATATCTGCGCTCATACCTCTCTGGCTAAAAAATAACGTTTATTACTCACTTTTTTATTCTAAACTAACCTACGGTTTAATGGCTTGGGGCACTACTACACAATACATTATACTAAGCTGATTACTTTGCAGAAGAAAATCCTGCGCTGCTTTGAATCTTATCGCGGCAATGCACAGAACTTGAGAACCGCTCCTCTGTTTAAGAAACACGGCATCCTAAAGGCAGACCAGTTATATTATTTAAAAGCACTGCAAGTGATATATAAGAAGAAACTGTACGGAATTACTGACTCCGAAAACGCCGAATACCTTTTGAGGCACCGACAACACTGAACACCAAAAATCCTAACAAATTATGGACGGCAAGCAATGGCGTATCAAATACCTGCAATCTTAAACAAATTTGATGGTACGATAAATTTTGAATGCAAATTAAAAGCATTTAAATGCCAACTTAGGGAGCTATTTTTATCATGACAATTTAAGTATAGCCATAATTGAACAGTGTTTTTCATGTTTTATTGTAATCTCCAAAAAGAAACATAAAACTCTGTATAACACAAAATGACTCTATAAATTGCTCTTATCTTGCGTTTGCGTCGTTTCAAGCCATATTATTTAGTTTCGCTGACAATTATAGCTTGTTTGTATGATTTTGTACAACAGCTATTTGTGTTGGTTTATTCATGTAATTTGCGTGGCGTCCTAATATGTGTGATTTGTTATGTGTCCTTTGTGTGCAACAGTATATGCAATACGTTTATGTACAAGTGCCAAAAGTTGCGTTTTTTATCTTTTGTAATTACAGGAGGCACACTTTATTATTTTGTTCTAAGATTTGTATTGTGTCTGTACCGCTGTGGACTGCTTCGGGTCAGAGGCCTCGTCAGGCACCACTAGCCTTTACCTTCTGTCCCTGCATCAGGCTCTGCGAATCAATAAATAAAAGAATCAATAAATAAAAAAGGCGTTTGTTCAGAATGTGAAGCCTAGATTACTCACGCGATTGCCCGGAAGAAAGGAAAAAAAGCCGAAATACAGGTTCTTGTACGCTCTTATCTGCTTTTGAGACAAGGACTGGCTGTGGCCGCTATGAAGCCCCTGCTTCTTATGATATCGACATCTAAATAACATAAAAAGGAAACATAGAGGTTCTGTTCTGTGGCTAGCTGAAAGACCCGAGGAGGACATGACGGGACCCTGAGGTCAATGTCATCATCAGTAGCAGCCCCAGCAACAGCCGCACTACGCCCACAGCAGGGCAAAGGCGTCTCCTATATCCTTGTAATCAGGCCTGACTGGTTCCTACTGCGGCCACTTTACTTCTGCAAACTTCTTCTCTTGATCAAAGCAACAGCGAACGAAAAATGTAGACGAAAGGCAAGGAAACATAGGGAGAGCACTGTGGTGCCTCATTAGTTTTTGATAAAGTCAGCCTAACTCTAAAGCTGATGTGAATCGATTAGCGATAGCCTTAATAAATACCTTGTAGAGAACGGACAGTAAACGTACCAGCCTGTAGTCTTCCAGCACTCGCTAATTTCCTTCGTGCTCTTACCCTAATAATGTATCATTAACTCGCTCGTCTAACTATAGTGTTTCAACAATATCATCCGCCCACTAACTCTATGGTGCCCCCTGCTACACTCACCCTCTATTGGAATCTGCTGCGCGACCTTAAGGGACCACCGTTTTCTTTTTTTGCATTCGCACTTCATGCCTTACCCGTACTTATTTCGTCTTGGTTTCGAATAGGATGTAATAAACTCGCGTTTATTACCGCACCCATTCTGCTCTCTTCCTGCCTCTAAACGATATACCTATCATTTTACTTTCTATTGCTTGGTGCGCTGCCCTTTATTTATGTTAAACCCTTTTCGCTAGCCTCCACGTTTCTGCACCATAGGCGAGTACCGGTAAGTATACTTACCTTATTAGCGATACTGAGGAACGGTTATTCATCCCTTCAGAGTGCCTGCCAAATGCACTCCACCCCATTCTCATTCGTTCATTTGTTTCCCTCTTGTTGTCCGAGTGAGCGGTCACTACCTCACCTAAGCAGGTATATTATCTGACAACTTGCAACGCTTCGCTGCCAATCATAAACTGCTATTTCCCTTCCGAGAATATTGAGCATTACTTTTGATCTTTTTATATATATTTTGTAGCGATAGCTACACTATGATAGCATTTCGAGCCTTCTGCGTGGCGGTGGAACGTGACCGTGGCGGCGCCGCCACCACCCCGTGGTCACGCAGTTGGTCACGTGACCAGCCACGTGGCGCGGAGCAGCTGCTGCTGCCGGCGGCGCGGCGCGCCGGCGAAACCGAGCTGCAACAGCTGTGCGCATGCGCCGCGTCAAGTGGGACGAAGATGAAGAAGGAACGCCCGGCGAAACGAAGCGGCGAAAGACCGTCTTTGCAATTCAACTCAGCAAGTTCCACTCGGCCAGCTGTAGCTATCGCGTCACTCCAGGTTTAACCAGAGCTAAACCACCACCAATTCTCGGAATCCACTTTTCTGCTTTGCCTCTCTAGGTCCTGGATCATGCTTTGAAATTGTGCCCCAGCGTTACCTAGGTGCACAATTTCAACAACAGGAAATGAGGATTCCTAAGGTAGTTTCAGTTAACTCTTAAGCCCATCTCTTTTCAATGCAATTCTGAGAATACCTGCTGTATACACGTACGGAATAAATTGCGTCTCCCTGCCTACAGCATTCCCGATTGGAATTTTATCGCTTGCCTTGTGAATGAATACATTGAATACAGTCACTGTGCAAGCATTACAGATATTTTCCAGTACCCTTACATACGCCTTATCTACACCCTGATTGCGAAATTCCTGCTTCACTACTGAGCTTTCGACTGAGTCAAATGCTTTATCGTAGCCTATGAAGGCTGTACTGCATACAAGTTGGTTATATTCTGCGCATCTTTCTACCACCTGATTGACGGTGTGGATACGGTCTATTGTCGAGTAGGTTTTCCGAAAGCCAGCCTGGGCCTTTGGTTGACTTGAGTCTAAGCTTTATCTAATTCAGTAAGATTATCTGCCTCTAGGTTTTCATGTCTGCGACGTCCCTATTCGTATGTATTAAGGTTATGTTACTGTTCTTCAAAGATTCCGGGATTTTGGAGGCCATGAGACACTGCGTTACGTACAACATGCAATGGTTTTGTGGGAAAATGCCGCCACCGTCCTTTATCAAACCTGCAGTTACCTCATCCTAACCAGCGACTTTCTTTGAATTGCATATAAGGCTTTCTTTAATTTTTCTTTTGTTACCGACAGAATGCACTATTCTTCTTCATCATTAGGTTATTATTAGAATCCTGCTTATGTCGTCTACATTAGTGACCTGTGTGGGATTCTTCGGCTGTTCTGACTATCTTATCTATAGTAGTAATGACAGTGCCCTCCCTCCCCACCCCCTCTGGTCCTTTAGACGTTTAGATCCTATTTTTGCCAATAACTAATTTTCTCCGGGCCGTGTTTACGCTACCTCCCTTCCTTTGACTCTGGTAGATTCTCACCATATCCTCTTCCTTGCGGCTTTTACCTTACCCTTATTGATAACCTTTGCCAGGTCTATACCATCTATGGGGGTAGAGGCTGAAACACACACACACACACACACACACACCACACACACACACACACACACACACACACACACACACACACACACACACACACACACACACACACACACACACACACACACACACACACACACACACACACACACACACACACACACACACACACACACACACACACACACACACACACACACACACACACACACACACACACCGCGCACGCACGCACACACACACACCACGCACCACGCACCACACACACACACACACACACACACACACACACACACACACACACACACACACACACACACACACACACACACACACACACACACATCACATCATGCGCCACTATATATATATATATATATATATATATATATATATATATAATAGCGCAATGATGTGAGCTATGTAATGTCTCTAAGAACCGTGCCAGAGCTCGAGCAGCCAAAACATACTTTTTCATTAATGAGTTCTTAAGTGCCGGAGCAACATAGTGGGCTTTGGGGCACAACGGAATGAGGGGTTTCGATGCAACATCGGGTCATGTCCTTTTATCTACCGTAAACCAATATGTCAGCACAAGGACGGCTTCGTGACTTGTTTTTACTTACATGTGCGACAAGAAATGCAAAAAAATTAATGTGGATTAGCTCAGCTAATCCAGGATATACAAAGCGAAAGATGTCGGCGTTCACTGTGTTCATTGGCGTTGGCGTTGACAATGTTCTAGACGGCGGTGGCTTTGAGGAAGGAAGGGCAATAACTGGCTCCCTGGATAAGCAGATGCCTCATTCGTGCTTTGATACATGTGGCGGTGGTGAGAGAGATGTGGCCTGAATGCATTAGCGCTGACAGCGTTGTGGCTGACATGCGGCACTGCAGCAATAGCTAGGCCGCAGCGTTAATTTGGTGATCAATCTCTCGCGATCAACCATTAACTGCATGCCACCTACCAGGGTGGGAGCGAGGGCGCGCTGCCTATCCAGTGTGCGGAACGCAATCAAAGCAGGATTTTGCAGTTGGACACCAACGCCACGTACAAGAAAGCGAGATTGAGGTCTCCACTGTTACCCGCCGCGGTGGCTCAGTGGTTAGGGCACTCGGCTACTGATCCGGAGTTCCCGGGTTCGAACCCGACCGCGGCGGCTGCGTTTTTATCGAGGCAAAACGCTAAGGCGCACGTGTGCTCTGCGATGTCAGTGCAGGTTAAACATTTCCCAGGTGGTGAAAATTATTCCAGAGCCCTCCACTTCCCCCACCTCTTTCTTCCTTTCTTCTTTCACTCCCTCCTTTACCCTTCCCTTACGGCGCGGTTCATGTGTCCAACGATATATGAGACAGATACTGCGCCATTTCCTTTCGCCAAAAAACCAGTTATTATTACTCTTATTAATTTCCACTGGTCCGCGCAGCCGGTTGTGCGCCTTTCCTTTCGTGAGAATGAACTGACGCCTCTGAACTATATGAACGCCGTCGCTTCACTTGTTTTGTTTGGTTTTTGAGGAAAGGAAATGGCACAGTAACTGTCTCACATATCTCGGTGGACACCCGAACCGCGTCGTAAAGGAAGAGATAAAGAAGAGAGGGAAAAAAGAAAGATAAAACTGAAAATTGAAAGATGGATTTTGAGGAAAGGTGCGGCGCTGCGCAGCGGCGGAACACCTGTGGCTCGGTGCTACTAGTGGCGCATGCGCAGTAGTGACTAGGAAGCGAGAGAGAGTGAAGTATCCGCGGCGAGGCGCGCGTTGTGACGTCATGTGCCTCCTCGGAGCACCGCCACGGCAAAATTGCGAGTTCGCGGCCAGTAAAGCTTTCGCTTTAAAATATTTGAGCTCAAACTGGGGTCCACATTATGAAAGTTCAGACGGAAGCAGTTGAATAGGAAGTTACTTGAAGAAGCTGTGTTGAGTGAGAACCTAGTAGCGTGTTTCCTGTCGCCGCTGAAATCTGCGAAATTTTGAGTATCCTAGAAAGTAAAAAATTAAAAGCATCAGTACAAATACTGTCGTCATTAAAGAATCCCCCCCCCCCCCCCCGCGCATGCTAGCCAACTTGCCGACCAGCATATTATTTCTCTGCACCGAACATATATTTCGAGATATGGCGGTGGAAGAAGCGAGTACAATTAACAATGCTATTAAGGTTGCGCAAGATGCGGCTTGTTGAAATTAGACAAAGCCAAGATAGGGGCAACATAAGGACCAATCGGATGGGAACTCTGAAGCAAGCTGAACTACTTCGTAGACACAAAGTGGTTCGAGCTATGTCAAACGGTAAATAAATTAGAGTCAAGGAGTACCCAGTGTGCATAGCAAGTACTTCCTAACAAAAATGTGATTCCAAACAATACCGCAATGCCAGTGACTATGATGGCATCCGTATCCTACGGGCTCATATGTATACCAACTTTTAAACGACTACAGTTCAGGTGAAAGTTGTAGCGAATTAAGTCAGTGGCTCTTGTGTAACATTCACCATTGTTTTATTTACGCCTTTCTTTTATATTAAGCCTTACTGTTTGGGCACACAAGCGTCCACTGCGCGCAGTAATCTGGTGTGGCACAGTGTTAAGTGAGCGGTTGAAGCGACGAACTTCTCTCTGTTACAATTTGACAAACGAAAACATAAAATAAGCGAACACGCCGAATGCTAGAATGTCTTGCCTTCGTTAAATCAAAGCACAAGCATCCACACGAATTATAGCGACCGAACTTGTTCTTGGCTTTGTGTCTCATGAGTTACTGAGCACATATATTTAACTTTTTCGTTCCTTGTTGACAGGACAAAGACTCCGTCAATTTTCTATGCATGTGTGTCACTTGCCCTCAAATTTGCTTACTAGGTTAGAGAAATTCATTTCTTAAATTATCCGTACTTTACAATGCAGACTAGAGAAATGAAGTGTTATCAAGTCAGAACTGTGAAGCTGCGAGCGACAGTTTCTGTGTAGAGGCGAGTTGTTAATATCAGAACTTGTTTTCCGCAATGCTATGGTTGAAGTCAAGATTGCTATACGATCCAGTAACGTCAAACAGTTAAGACGTGTTTTCGTTTACTCAAACGTATGAAACGAAGCGCAATAGAGGCATGGAACTGAATAGAAGCGGACTTCTCAGTTTTGAAAATTCAGACAGCAGATCCAACAAGGAATGGGAAACTGCGTGCAGCGTTAAAATTGAAATTATAGTTCGTTTAGCGTGCAGTTAGACGAGAGGCTCGAAGTCCACCGATGCCAGTAATACGCTTGGTACAGAATAGACAGTCAGTTAGAATTAGTAAAAATCTAAGCGCACACCTCGAGAAGTCTGTACACTTAAAATTACCGGAACTTCCTAAAGCACAGCTTTCATTTAGATTTTTTTTTTGCCGTTGCCTTGGTTTAAACCTCTCCATGAAGTAGTTTGCGTTTAAGGCTGTGTTGTAAGCCTTGTTGTGTATGCTGGTGCGGTGGTCTCCTTTGTTGGTTTGTGTAGGCAAGTAACAGCGCTTGCTGGAGATGTCCAACTGATGACCATTCTCATTACATCGCGTAATACCTTCCACAAAATTAGCGTTTGGCGCTATTTTCTGTTTATTTCTAGTTTTTTCTTCCTGTAGTAATAACAGCAACGTTTTATAGGCGGCCGGCAGTCGTCTCGTTTCTACCTCGGAAAACCCACCTGGCGACCATAGAGAGAAAGGAAGATCACACTCCAAAGCTTGGCGCTTTGAAGACTAATGTTGGGATGGGGAGGAGAAATGTTTTGCGTAACAGCGCCGATGTGAGTGTAAGCATATGAGCTAAGATCTGAGGCCTATTCGCAGCACATTTAATGTTCATGCGGATTTGGAAAGCACTGACATGTTCTCAGCAATAAGGAACGACTGGCAGCACTGCTTTACATTATTTTCTTCTGAGCAATTGTGATTACCATTCGCGTAGATCATAATCGGGCGACGGTGAAGTGGCCGTACTAGTGTTATAGCTATTAAGTGTTTTTACGTAAAAATGGACGGGATCAATGCATTGTGACAGCACTGCAACATAAATGTTCGCTGCGGCATATTTCGTAATCAGGCCAGGAGTGTTGAAAAGGATAGAATGCAACAAAGTGGATCACATAAAGAAACACAAAAAAAATCACAAAGGGAAACAGAAACTGTTTGAATGTTCAACCGAGCGAAAAGTATTCGCATCGAGCGTAAACAATCTCTGACATTGACGCACTTCGAATAATAGGCAACATCGCTTTCGAGGGGAGGGTTTTAAAACTTGTAGTGGGAAAATGTCCGCAAATAAATTGCACAAATCCACAAAGCGCCGACACAATAACAACTAAGACATTCTTTCATTTCACATGTTGGAGCCCAGAACTTTGCTCAGCAATAAGCCGGCAAGGCATAACGCTAAAGACAAGGTTTTACAAACAGATAACAGTTGGAAACATCACAGTTGAGTCGCCTTAAATAAGATAACTATATCTTCCAAGTCGCAAATGCCCTAATGCGTCGCGAACGATGTTCTAAGGTACACCAGCATAAATATGTGTGCAGTGAGAATTAATGACATGTCCTGAGAAAAAGAGACAGAAAACATCACTCATGGTCACTTAATATCCAGTTATCTGCGGCCAAATAGACGCCGTTATGATTGAAGACTGCGAAATTTTTCTAGTCAATCCACACCAGGCACCAGAAATGCCCGGAATTCAGATAGCTGGTACAGCTACACTAGCTTCGCTATGAAGGTATCTCTGAAGCAGTGTAAAGTCCTTAACTGTGTGCGCAATGATGGCTCTATATGTTACAAGAAAGCACAGGTTGCTGCTGTTATCTATGGTGCCAACCGCTACGCATTTTTTCAAGCACTGGGTGATGGCGTTAAGAGCGCAATGCCTGGCAGCCATTTTGCCGTGAGAGCAGAAGTCTGAAGCAGAAGATGGCTGGCGAAGCTCATTTCAATTTTCTTTAGCATTATGGTGTTCGTATCGTTCTAGAGCAGCGACGGGTTGATGTCGCTTTGATAGTCGCAGCTTATCTTATCTTTTACATAGGATGCCCGAGCACAGGCGCAAAATTCCTTGGAAAGTGATAGCAAGTGCACATTGGCCGCAAAGCCGAGGCATTCGATAGCGCTCTGGGGCTAAAATGAAGTCCTGACCAAGCTGCCATTTCCTCTCTCTCTCTCTTTTCTATTTTTTTTTACAGGGATTCAGCGAAGCGCAGCGCACGTTATAAATGTGAGCTGCCCTCCGAAAGGAGGAGGAAGAGAAGGAGGAGGAAAGGCTGGGAGGTTAACCAGACGAATAGCCGGTTTGCTACCCTGCACGGGGGAAAAGGGGTGAAGGGAGAAAAAGATGGAGAAAAGACAGTTGCAGGAAATTGAAGTCACTATGTAAAGTCACAGCGTTCAGTAAAATCACAGCGTATCGTGCAGGCCACAAGTCTTCAAGAAACGGAGCAGTGCCTTGGACCGCCGACGACCATTGCGGCCAGTGGCCGAGAATTTCGTTTCCGTCAGTGGGCGCAGGTCGAGATGCTCCAGTGCACGGTAGAGAGACTGTCTTTCGGCGCTGTAGGCAGGGCATTCACAAAGAATGTGGGCTATTGTCTCATCACACCCGCAGATGGCACATGCAGGGCTGTCAGCCGTACCTATTAAGAAGGAGTAGTGCTTGGTGAAAGCTACACCAAGCCACAGGCGACTCAACAAAGTTGCTTCACGTCGTGGTAGGCCGGATGGAAGCCGAAGCTTCAGATCTGGGTCTAAGGTTTTTAAACGCGAATGCGAGAATTGGCCTGAATTCCACACGGCAAGCGTGATGTCCCGCGACAGTGGTCTAAGCCTATTCGCTGTGTCGGCTCTCGAGATGGTGATGGACATGCAATCACCCTCATGGTGAGCAGTTCGCGCGGCCTCGTCCGCATGGTGGTTGCCGGCGATGCCGCTGTGTCCTGGCAGCCATTGGTAAAAAATACCGTGCCCTTTGTTGATGGCTGTTTGGTGTTTGGTGGAGCTCTCGGATTTCGGCGACAAGTTGTTCATGGGACCCATGACGAAGAGCAGATTGTAACGCTTGGAGGCCTGCCTTTGAATCTGTGAAAACAGACCATTGCTGGGGTGCTTCTTCACTGATATGCTCAATGGCGACACGAATAGCAGTAAGTTCTGCGCCAGTCGATGAAGTCCGGTGTGATGTTTTCACTTTCTTATCTATGGTCCTTACGGGGATGACTACGGAGCCTGAGGAACTGGAAGGGGTCACTGAGCCATCGGTGTATACGTGCAGTCGGTGTCCGTGTTTCTCATGCAAATATTCTAGGGTTGTCTGTTTTAGTGCTGCCGTCGATAAATCACCCTTCTTTTTGATGCCCGGTATGGAAAGAACCACACAAGGTTGGTGCAGACTCCATAATGGAGAAGACGGTCTAGAGGCTGGTGTAAATTGGGTTGGTAGGAAGTTGCGATGGGCATCAATAATTTTCGCAAACGATGTACTGGGCCGGTTAAGCCGGAAGACTGGCAAGATGGTGCGTGGGAATCCGAGAGAGGTGATGAATATGCGCTCTCAAGACTTCGATTGTGTATAGTCAATGGATTCTCCTGAGCGATGAGTACTGTTGCGGCTGCAGACGCGCATTTTGGCAGTCCTCGGCACGTCCAGAGATCTTGAGCTTGAACACTTTGTAGACACCGTATGTTCGTTTTCCTCAAGTTTCCTACTGCAGGGATACTGTACCGAAGGAATCCCATGAATAATTCGGTGTACAGCTGGAGCATCGACTCCACTGATGCTCCCCACGACTTCTCTTCGAGAAAGGGGAGAACGTGAACGATCGATGTCAGACGCCTTTTCATGTACGAGACATGGGGTTTCCATGTGAGATTACGATCGATGATTACTCCGAGGAAGCGATGGCTTCTTTCATAGGGTATTGTTGACCCATTTATGCGTACGGGGTAATGGGACATGTCCTTGCGTGTAAAGGCAACAACGGAACATTTTTCAGTAGAAATCTCTAGGCCTTGCAGGCGGAGGTAGGACACAAGATTGCTTGCCGCCTTTTGAAGCCTTGCTCGAACTTGTGGTCGCGTAAATCCTGATGCCAAGATAAAAATATCGTCTGCATAGACTGAGACTCTCGCCGACTGTGATAGTACATTGACAACGCCGACAAGCGCAAGATTAAAAAGCGTTGGGCTGAGTACTCCACCTTGTGGGACCCCATGGGAAGTGTAATGTGAAGATGTTGTTCCGACCTCAGTCTGCATAAATAGTGATCGGTTGGATAGATAACTGCGTATCCAGCATAAAATGCGACCACCAAGTTCTGAAGCTTCCAGGGAGTCCAAAATAGCTTGATGAGTGACGTTATCATACGCCCCTTTAACATCCAGAAACAACGTCGCGGTCAAGCGCTTAAGATGCTTCTGATGCTGAACTCATGAAACCAGGTCAATCACGCTATCAGTAGAAGAACGTCCCCGCCGAAATCCGGACATTACATCTGGGTATATTTGATAGCGCTCCAGATACCACTCAATTCGCGTAAGCACCATCCTTTCCATGAGTTTGCCCACGCAACTAGCCAATGCGATTGGACGGTACGATGCAAGGTCAAGCGGCGATTTTCCAGGTTTAAGGACTGGAACCAGACGACTTGATTTCCACACGTCCGGAACTGTACCCGCCAACCATGATGAGTTGAAGTGATCTAAAAGAACACGTCGAGCCTCCTGACCAAGGTTTGCAAGTGCAGAGTATGTTACTCCATCGGGCCCCGGCGATGGAGACCGTCTGCAACCGGCCATGGCGGCGTCTAGTTCTTCCATGGAGAAAAGAAGGTCCATTCGTGATTCCCTAGATCTAGGCACTTCGCAGCAATTCAGAGTTGTGGATTGGTTCCTGGTGCCTGCTATTCTTGCGCCAAAATCTTCACCAATCTCCGCTTCGCTACGTCCTTGGTGAAGTGCGAGAGACCTGAATGGTCGGAGCTGCTGAGGAGATGTTCGCAAACCACGCACCACACTCCAGATGCGTGAGAGAGGCTTTCGAGGATCCAGTGATTCACAGAATTCTTTCCAACCGTAAGCCTGCAAGATTTGAATTCTGCGCTGAATTGTCTTTTGTGTGCGCCTTGTATCCCTTAAGTCGTGCAGCGACTTTGTGCGCCTGTATCTTCTCTCTGCTCTTCGTCGAACTGATCGGAGGCGCTGCAGCTCCACATCGAAGTCTGTGAACTTTGGCATTGGAGTGAAGAAGCATCTCTCGTGTTTCATAGCCTCCTTGATGCGCTCTTCAATGCATGTTGTAATGTATTCTCTGCAGGCTTCTTCCACATAGATTTTAAAAATAGACCAGTCTATTCGTTGCAAACGTTTGGCAGATCTGCATTTAGCGAGACCAGGAACAATAATATATGTGGGGATGTGGTCACTTCCATGCGTTTACACGTCGACAAACCACCGGACGCGTCTCGCAAGGCACCGAGACACAAACGCCAAGTCCAGACAACTGCTTTAAGACAGCCCGCGAATGTACGTTGGAGAACAGTCGTTAAGGCATTGTAGATCGTGGTCAGATGCGAGACAAGACTTCTTCCCTTCGAATTCATCCGGATGCCTCCCCACATGGCATGATGCGCATTTACACCAGCGACAATCCAAGGCCCAGGTGTTGCAGCCAACAAGTCCCCCAGTCTGTCGGCGTCAAACCTTGTTGTTGGAGATAAGTACGCACCCACAAGCGTAAACGTCAGGGTGCGCCTTTTCACTGTTACACAGATGTACTGGTTATGGTCGCGAGGAGGAACCGTATGGTGCTCGTAAGTTTACTTCGAATGTAGAGGATGACCTTGCTATTTCCCCTCTGCGTGGAGGATGTAAACACTTCATAGCCAGAAATTCGGATGGGATTTTGTGAATTGGGCTCACAAATCACAAGGATTGGAAATCTGTGTTTATAGACGTATTCGCGAATGTCCGAAATGAGGGAATTGAGTCCACGGGCATTCGACTGGAAAATTGACGCTTCTCTAACTTGGCTTTCAAATGGTAACGCTGGGAGAGCTATTGTGTCTGCTACTGGAAAGTTGAAAGAACTGGATTTAGCGCGTCCAGTACCTGCAATGCATTCCGTGCTGCTGGCGAGTGAAAGCTAGACAGCATCACACGCATGGCGTTCATAAGAGACCTCAAGATGGCGAACACCTGCACTTCCTCACCTAGGGCTGGATCTCTGCCTTGGGCTCGCTCAGCTGTAGGCGTGGGACAGTGGGGGCGTGGTGCCTGCTCAGACACCAAGGTCGAGCGTGGCTTCGGCAATGGTGGCCATGTCACCTCTGAAGCACTCGTTCCGGCTTCACCAGTCACCAGGCTTACATTACTCGGTGGAGGGGGAGGACAAGTAGCAGGAGCGATGGGGGCTTCCCTGCCGCTGTCGGCCTTTCGTCTAGCAGATTGTCGACGACGCGAACGACGCCGACGCACCGTAGCTGCGGCCTCTCTGTGCGTTGAATGGTCTCGCACCATTTGCTTCAACACCGCCCGTTCTTTCTTCAGGCGGGGACAGACTTGCGAAGAAGCGTCATGAGGGTCACGGCAGTTGGCGCACTTCAAGATAGTAGCGCGGCAACTGTCAGCGCTATGTGCTTCAGAGCAGCGCGGGCACGCTATGGTGTTATTAAAAACACCACTTACATGCCCAATTTTCATACACTTCCGACACTGGAGCGGCTTCGGGACGAATGGGCGAACTGCATGTCGAAAGTGGCCAACCTTCACGTGCGATGGGATACAAACGCCCTTAAAAGTGAGCTTGACGCACCTTGACTTGCCGAGGCACTGAATCTTGGTTATTTCGATGCTGTTCGTCGCTGGTTTAATGAGTATCGGCATGTCGGAGTCAGGGATGTTCGCATCGATGTCGTAAATGACGCCAGCGGTTGTGCCATTGTCTTAAAGAACAAGAGAGCGGACGGGGATGTCTCTGATCTTCTTGATGGTGGCTAGACTTCCCAAGGCGCTTCGCTCCGTTACATCGATGGAAAGGAGGTTCCTTCGGCTGTTGATCCTGACGTCCTTGATCACCCCCGGGACGCGAGCCTCGAGGAACACCGACCTAGCCTGTCTGTTCAGCAGGTTGAGGTTGTCGGTGGGCGATTCAGGCGAAAACAGGACTGTATGCGTCGATGCACCACGCGTCGTGATGACAGTAGCTGTGCTTGATGAGGATGAGTCCTCACTCTTACGAAGTCTTCTCTTGGATTTCTTGCTCATCACTGGGACGAACCCGTCGTCCGCCGAAGAGACCTCGCTTGTGGCTGAGTGCAGCACGGTGCACATGGCCTGGCTGGTTGCCTCGCTCGATTGATGGAAGCGCTTCCTCTGGGCGGCTGCCGCCGTCCCACCGGCTTCCAGAGGAGGCCTGACGTCCTCCACTTCCATCGCCGTCACGAAGAGGGAGTGGCGCCTCCCGTATTGCGAAAAAAAACGATAAAACTTCAGAGGCAATGAGATAGCGTTCTGGTCTGGAACAACTTCGCCTTCTTTTCCTCAAAGCATTCCAAAAAAGCATCGAGACACGACTCACGGCAGTCGATTCCGTCTTTTATGGGGAAGTCTCAAGGGCACTTCTTTTTTGGCTCGAGCAGTGCAATCATGATGTGTACTGTTCACAGTATGTCCTTTTGTTTTTCTATTTTCTCTTTTATATATATTTAGGGTCCCAATAATTTTTTTTTCACTTCATAGTGAGCACTTGTTCTGTCCTTCTTCGTCCTCGTTCGTTTGGTGCCGCGACAACACAGATCCAGGCCAACTTGCCCAATTTTCTATCCTTTTGTATACCATTAAACTAAATGCACACTTGAAGGATATTGTGGCTGAGATTATATCCGCGAGCATAATATAACCAGTATCATGCCGCTGTATTGTTACCTGTCCGTCGGTGAGCCTCTCGAAGCCTTGTCTTGCGATAGAAAAACCAGTACGTCTTCGTAATTTGTAGAATATTCGATAAGCATGTGAGGCAGAGCTTTTGAACCGAATGCAAAAAAAAATAAATTGTAATAGTGGATATTTGTATTCTAAAGTTCGAAGATTCGCAGAACCATAAGCACATACACAAAAAAAGACACTTTTTTTGCGTACATGAAATTTCTGTTTGTGCTCTACTGAAGCGTCAGAGGATAAAATAGCGCGTATTAATACACGGTTAATTCTCATTTCGTAGGTGTATATTTTGCTCTGTCTGCGCATGCAATCTTCGGCATGCGCGTCCGATAACATTTTGAAACATGTTTCCAGAAAACACAGCCGTATTGCTTGGGTAATTTCAGCTCGGCACCGCCACTCGTGCAGTTATCTCCCCCGCATCGGCAATTCGGTTTTTGCATTTTTTTCCTCTTTGCTACCAAAGAGAATTTTCCTTTTCGAACCGCGATGAAATTCAGAACTTGCAACCTCAGGCAATAAAGGACCAGAAGTTTAACTGCTTTTTTTCTGACTATCCCCTTTGAGGAGAGTGCTTGTTTTCTTGCAGCGGCAGCGATTGTAACTGCGGTTCGAGCCCCTGAACGATGACTGTGACGTAAAAATTTGGGCCACGTGAAGCATAAAAAATGCGGTATAATCTTTGCTATGTCATTTCGGTCCACTACGTCTCTTACGCCAGCAATCCCAAAGATCCAGAATGACAACGAAAACACCATCATCCATAATATCGTTGTTACTGGATTCCTCCCGTTGCTTGAACTAAAATTAGACATCGTATCCACGGTTCATCTGTTGAACCCAAAAGCAAAACGATATCATACAAGAAATTGCATTATATATAATTTGCAGGTGGTAGCCTCATTCCACAGGCCTATTAATGTGTACTAATGAATTGCGTACCGTTCATGATAATGCATTGCACGTGCACTCGAATAATAGAATCATTTGCCTGCTTCTACTTATTCCCTTGATATAAACAGTTTTAACCTCTATAAAACAGTGTTAGCGCTTTTACATTTAGCTTTATTTCTCGTTTTGATTCTTACGTTTAACACCGTTGTATACGTATTTCTCAGTTACAGCACTGCTATTACATTTGATACTTCGCATGCCCAGTCCTGGAATGGCCCCATAGGGCTTCAGTGTGAACAAATAAAAAAATACACATAAAATTCATTGCCTGCATTCCTCCTATTGTCTATGTCCGGAAAAGCGTGAGGACACTGAAATATAAAGACATGACGTGATCGCATGCATCCATGCCTCCTCTCGGGGACGTCTAGTCTGGAACATTGTCAGTATCAAAGGCTTTCAGTATGAAAGACAAACAAATATTCATCTATGCCACTTTATGTACCTCCGAAATCGTTGTCAATGAACCACCTCCCGAACTGCGCACTGAAGCAAACAAGTCCCAGCTGCATCCTTTACTAATGGATTTAGACGGTTTTCGCTTTATAATCATGCCCTACAAGTACCGCGAGCGAGTTTTTCAGAGGTCTTAATAACTTGGAATTGCTGTGCAAGAGTGAGATTGGCTGGGTTTCGCATTTGCCACTTCCGCGAGCAGGAATAATGACGACGTCGCAGTACTCTTCGCACTAGGGGCTCTGGCGGTCGCGGCAATTTTCGGTCACTTGCGGGATGATTTCTGCGGCGAGTTAAAGATGACGTATTGTTGTGCGCACGAATGGTGTTCGCAGGCAGCGGAAGAACCGCCCACAACATCGTGGCACGTGTAACTCGTTACGTTCGCAGCATACAATTACTCTCTCGCCTCTCCAAAGGAGTCTCTTCCCTACTGACAGTTATTTTCCTTGTCTATTGAAGGCTGCACTCGCTTTGCAAGTGCTATTCGTCACTTTCTGGCGTAACCGGAAATGTTTCTCAGTTATTTCTGCGTGTGTGCGGTAAGGCACGCTTGAGGTGTGTTCTAGGTTCTTGGAAAAAACGATTGACGTATTGGGAAAATCGCGCAGTTCTTACGAGACTCGACAACTACTGCACGTTTCAGCTCAGGGGTTGCGGGTATGAGGGGCAGCAATTCGGGCCTGCTCGTCACTCATCCTGGGCCGTTTTTGTTTTTTTCCCCGCTTTACCGCTGTATTGTATGCAATACTAGCGCAAAGCCGGTTGCGCTAAAGTGGCTCCTGCGCTGTACACTCTTAAGAAAAAGGTAGCAAAAAAGTAGTAATTAAAGTGTTAATAACTCTGACTGTGTTTTACTACTTTTTTACTATTTACTACTCTTTTCAAAGTAGTCAGCAAAATTAAAGTCCTTCAATTCAATTCAAGCGCCCTTATTGCGGGGACGCCTTTTCTACCTTTTGACTACCTTTGGTGTCTAATTAGTACCTGATTAGTAACCTTTCCTTTAACTCTAATATAAAGTCATACTGTGTAATTACCACGTACTGCCGTGTGAATAAATATGTTTTGTAACTAAGCACTTCTGCAGCGGTGTGCGGTTAGGTGGACTAACCTGTGTCTATAATCGCAACTTTATAATTATGGCTGGAATCTTAGCCCAACAGTTAAGTTTCGCTACCTCCTAACTGACAGTCAAAGTTACGGAGTATATAAGACGGAGAAAGATTTACGTATGCACGCACAGTGCGCGTCACGCTTGTGTGACGCTTCCTGATTTGTGCTTTTCTTGTGTTCTGAACATCTGTGGGATGCCCGGTAGGGTTACTTAATGCAATCACCTAGCATCTAATGTAACGTACAATATTTCTAAGCCTATGTGTGTGAATTAGGGCCGGCACACTCTGGTAGCTCGGACTGGTGTCGAGAACAAGTCATACTAAATATATTGCTTTTTTATTTTTCAAGTGTGGTCAAATTTAACAAGCTACTCCAGCACGCCTTAAGAAGAACCTATGAACATATATGAAAGCAGTGTCTACCCATTTTATCAGTGAGTACAACTGGGTGTTTGTTTGTGGCTGCAGTGCTGTTCATTAGGTTCTTGTGGTAATAACTTTCAATACACCTGCTTCTCTACCTTCATTTAATAAGAAGTCGGTGATCTGCGTGCCAAGTAAATGTTTAGTTGTTACTTAGTGAATTATCTGACTTCTTTCTTAAGAGTGTACTACTACATAAAAATATAAAACAAGCCCACGCAGAACACACGAAAATTCTTACAGCGATAGCATTGCTGCGAGCGATATGACAGAAAAGAAACTTTAAATAAAGGTTTGTGCCGGAATGTTTTGTTTGCACACATAGGGGGGCCTTTACTAAAGCCGCTGCCTGGGTTTCCCCGATTTTGCTAGCTGAACTGCTGTTTGCACTTGACCCTTGCCGGGTTGATGCGTTAGCGAGAGCGTTCTGCGTGAGTCCTCAGCACCAAGGTGCTGGAATTTTGACATTGCTTTACCTAATATGAAGGCATACAACTAGGTGGGAAGACACTGCGAGCTGTTATTGTGAAGCTGTCAGTGTTTGCCAACGTTTACTGGCGAAGATTATTCTGCTTTTGCGCAATTTAATACGCATGATGTAGAAGTGTTAGTGCTTTGGGGACTACGTACTCAAGTCATCCGTGGGCTATGACGGATGCAGTAGCCGAGGTCTCTAGATTAATCTAGCCATGTGTGGTGCCATGTGTGGTTCTTCAGCCTGCAATCATATTGGACATCACAGGGGTGTTTCTGCCATGCGCCTCAATGGAATCGCGGCCGCGGTGGCCAGGATGCGATCTCCCAACCTTGTGATCAGTAACCGAACACCTATGCAACTGAGCCAGAGGAGTGGGTAAGCCCATTAGTGAAGGTGTCTAAGCAAATGCATACAAGCGTCAGCTGGTGTGGTCTGGAAAAGTCAATTTTTAGTAGGAAGTAGCGAATGTTGGTAGATCCCCTTGGTGTGGCAGGAGTTAGGACGCCCTCTCTTTACCTCCTTCACGACTGATAAAGAAAAACAGCTTCATTATTAAGCGTATGAAACTAAGTTCAAGCCAAGTGACTTTTTTTTTTGCCTCATCTTTGGCTTCAGTGGTTGGAGAGAAATTGAGTAGACAAGGGGTGCGACACCACCGTACCTTCATCTACACACTCCACAGCGTCAACCAGATACTGCAGTGCCCAAACTCTTCTTGAAGATTTCACCACTTCATTGGAACCATCGTTTTCCTTCTTATATACGCACTTCCTTTTAACGATCATCCAACCATTATGCTGATGCGCGGGTTCGTATCAGGTGGTGTTTGTCGCAAAGAAAATTTCCTGCGTCTAAGTGCTATTCGAAGACAATGTGGCGCATGTCATTCTTTGACATTAAGAAGGTGTAGGCCACGGAGTGGTCACGCGGCGCATAGGATCCTGTGATCGAGAGCCCTCACAGAGGCGAGTTGTGTGGGATGCTGCACAAATGGTCATTTATTCGCTCCGCGATGTGGGCAAGCAATATCTGGGCGTTATTTAGCTTTCTTAAGCGGGGCGCGCAGTCAGCATTTAGGGAATCTCACCACGATTCTTTGTTTGCGCACAAGCTCGCCGCGGAGGGCGCACAGCCGCTGATTAACAATTAAGGGCACGGAAATGACCTGGACGGAAGAGACCGAAGAGAGTATACGATGCGTGGGAGCCTGGTAGCCTAAGTGGCGGGCCACCCGCAGTGATTTCCTGTAAATTAAAAATTGCATGCAGTTCTTGCTGCAGATACGGCTGGCAGGCTGATGAGCCTTCTTTGTTGCAATAATAAACCAAACTTCTACAGTTTGCTCTTAATGGTGGCCGCTGTGAATCTGACGCTGCGTTTCGTACGAGACAGACAAAAAAAACTTCACGGAAGAACCATCCGCCAGGTTGCTGCGCTGTTTGCTTGACGCTCCCTAAATGCTCTGCCGGCCTAATCAAAGGACTCCCACTAATCAGCTTGGACACCATGAGGATACAACGGATTTTAGGCACCTGAGCAGAGGGCTGCTCTGAGTGTGCAGGAACTCCGAGGACGAAGGAAAGAATGAAAGCTGCGGCTAAGGCCACAAAAGACCTCCTTCTATGCTCTCAGCCATATATCAGTGGGCTGTCCGTGTGCCTCGGTTTTGTGGCGATTCGTTCATTTCTAATACGAATCTGCTATGGCTCGTAGCTGTTATCTGAGTTATCTCCCAAGTAATGGCCCACTTGCTATTTTTACAGCAATTCAATTCTGTTCTGTGTTTGTGCATGCTAGCCTTGACAACACCTCCTGAACAGTTGACCTGTTTCTGCGTCTGCCAACGCAGAGGGTCAATGCTGTCTCACGAGATGTTTCTACTTACAAGGAGCGCACGCCACAACCTGGAGGTACGGAATCCTCAAAAACCTCGTTGAAAATGGAATGGGTGGAAATATACTGCGCTGCACTGAATATTTTTGTTCCGAACTTCATAATTATGATGTGTTCTTTCAAGAAAATGAATTTTCGCAAGGCAGTGTGTTAAATGTGAAGGTCTTTCCTCTGAAAAAATAATAAAGTAACTAACATCGTCCCGCCTAGTCTGCTGTACTAGTTTTACGTAGACGATCTCCAACCCAGTCGCACCTTGTGTAACTTCTCTACCTCTAAACAAGTACAAGGCGCTGTCAATCGCTTTTAAATGTGCGCTGATGAAAAGCGTTTAAGTTTGTTATTGACTAAATGGAGGGCCTGCTACCCGAAACTATCCCCAAACCTCTATGGGAAACCATCGCTCTGATTGCCGCCGCGGTGGCTAAGTGGTTATTGCGCTCGGATGCTGACCCGAAACACGCGGGTTCGATCCCGTCCGCGGCGGTCGAATTTCGATGGGGGCGAAGTTCTAGAGGCCCGTGTATACTGTGCGATGTCAGGGCACATTAAAGAACCCCAGGCGGTCGAAATTTCCGCAGCTCTTCACTACGGGGTCCCCATAGCCTGAGTCGCTTTGGGACGTTAAGCCTCCATAAAAGCAAAAGTAAAAGCAAAGCGTCGCTCTGAAATCAGAGCATAAGTTTCTTAGCTTACTTTTCGACCCAAAGCTAAAATTTGTACCACACAATAAACAGTGAAAGCTGCACGTACAGACCACCATAAATACCCCGAATGATCGGTTCCACAAAGTATCGGGTATACCAGTCACTGATTCGCTCAAAGGAAGACCACTTAAGTCCTGTTGTCGGGGCAGTTGGTGTAATTCTTTTTTACACAAGCAGGCCGCGATTAGTTTGAAGGGAATCCAAGCTTTTTTGATTTAGACGCAACAGCTGGCTAAGAGAGCAGTTTGTGCACGTAGCATCTGTTAGGAGAGCCAGCCAGGATGTTGGGCCAACAAAGTGCACATAATCATTCTTGAAGGAGCCGAACTTTTCTCTACATCTCGGATCTGATTATTTTACCCACACGCGTGGCGCACCCAGTAGACGGCTTAACACTTTCAAAACGGGCACTTACTTCGTCAGGCCCTTCCGAAGGCAAAATGTGAGGGTTCTCGCCAGTAGAGTAGATGCGACGATGTGATTTACCAAGGCATCCACTTGAGGGGACGATGAAGGAGCGCATAAAGATGGGCCTGCAGTAGAAGTAATATACTCGTGTAGTACATGTTGTCCGGCTACTTAATGTTGCGCTCGTCCTGTACCCTGCTTTGTGCGTGATTTTTTGTGCAACTTTGCCTTGTGTGAATGCAGGCTACGGTTGTATATATTATAGTTCAGCTCGACGAATGACATTAGATGCTCCAGACACTGTTCACAATTATGGTCAAAGGATTAGGTTCGGTGCATACTGAATGTCGCCTATTCCGAGCATATATGCGGAATGCTATGAACCATCCTTGAAGTCGGGACGAATGTTGCTAACGCTGACATAATAACAAAATCTCCTACTGATCCGCAGTTCCCGGGTTCGAACCCGACCGCGGCGGCTGCGTTTTT